>JAVJIF010009472.1:0-119592 GCA_038442645.1 Agave tequilana
TTACCTCAACGCATGCCTCTTTCTAAAGGTTATACGTGCAAAATGCAACTACTTTTGGCAGCCGTCAATCCACATCCAGCCCCTTATTTCTACCATGGCAAAAAAGGATTCAGCAAGAAATCAAATAAATATTTTGTAAATATTTTGTAATCAAAACCACATATTTGCAACTAATTGCAAAACATAATCTGCTACTTAGCAATCTCACAGCTTGTACAGATCACATTGAGTATAAGCTACAACAATTCTAATTTACACAAAAGTAGTTTGTACAAAGCAAAAGGACTTCCCCAACTGTACTCTCTTTAGGTCAGGAGAAACTCCAGATTTACAATCAAATATACATTGAAAAATCCAAACAAGGGCACAAAAAGAGAGTTTCAACTTGACACAAAGTGATACTTGGATTCTACATAACTCTCCGCTTCCCAAAGAAACGATCCAAAGGCAACAGCCTCCAGAACCAACATTGTGAGCCAGCGAAACTGATACTGACAACTTCATCATTAGAAGTGTCGAGAGAACCGTCCTCTGCGACCCTTATATCAGGCCTTCCAAACAATGCCTGTGTCTGCTTCTCTATCAACGAAACCACTTCTTTAGATCTCATTGTCGCGTACCTCTGCAATGTATCTGCATCCAAGTACATCACGTAGGACCTCAATCTGTACGAGTTGTCACCCGATTCGCTATCAAAAACCATCACCATCCGGTGAAATCTGAACCATGGACTCCATGTCCCAAAGAGGATTAGGCTTCAGGTTGTCGAGAACACTTGGGTCATTGATCCTTGGGGGAAGTGTTTGCATGCTTCTCTCCAGCTGGAACCTCTCGTCCACTCTTTTGAGGAAATAGCCATACATGATGGAGGCAGCATAGAGCTCCCGAGCTTAAGCTTACTAATTTTGACAAGAGAGCTCAAAGGGCCGACAAATCTCTCACCAACAACAAGACTCAGGTGGCTTTGTATCATTTCCAGAGCATCGGGTGAGTGAACTGCTTCCAGTTTCTGTTCTTGGTTGGGCCATGAGTCCACTTGACCAGTCGGATAGGTGGGCCCCGACAGTGAAGGGATCATAGAGATGTCATTCTCTGCAAATTTGTGTACAATAAAGCAGTAGATAATTTCCTCAAGAGCTCTTTGTCTTTCCTTGTCCTTCACTTGTGCAATTCTCCTGGAGCATGATAATAGACAGTTTTTGTCAGGATTTCCTCAAGAAAATAAAGCCTTTATATAAAGAAAAGAGAATCTGCAAAGAGTGATTCTACGGAATTCATGCCAACTGAAGACACGCATAATGGGAACCTCACGTTTGTCTTGGACTAGGTAAAACCCCGACAGAGCTTATAATTGCAGGATGATGCAAATAACAGTGATGGGAATCTACCAGAGAGAATAATAGAGAGCTAGTCCACATAGACAAACAGTTTTCCAGATTACTACTCCTAACTTAGGGTCTTGTAGCAGCTTCATCTCACTTTGTTAAGAATGCATAATCATCATCGAGGGATGAGCATGACTCAAAAGTCAAAAGCACAGCAAAGAAGTTGACCATGTTTCACCCCCGAATCTGACATCAAGCTTCTATGAGCTGGTGTCATGTTCGTGGCTGAGGCACCATTGAGCAAGGGCCCTTGATAATAATACCTTTTGCAGTCGATTAGCTAGGAATCGACATGAATGTGAACGCTACTTGAACATTGCAACATGACAAATCTTTGAAAAGTAAAATACAGGGGCACCGCAGCCTGATAATGTGATTATGTGCGCGTGCACATTACGATACAGATCATCCTAGTGATTAGGACATGTTGTATTAGGTATAAGAAAAACAAAACAAAATCTTGGCAATTAAAATACATAACTTCATAAAGTTATTAAAGTGAAAAAAAAAATTTGAATGTCTAGTCATATACCTGATCCCCTCACATATTTATGAGGTTTTTAGGTGCTAAAATGTTCATTTTTTTTTTTTTTAGTCGCTCATGGCTCCAATGTGTTTGGTATAATCTTTATATATTTTTTAAGCCGATATGACTAAAACACCTGCAAAATTTCATCTTTCGAATCCAACACAAGTACGGATTCTCAAATACATGAGGGGCAAGTACCATGCAAGAGTGCATGTCTTTACATATATCGGACATGAATACAGGACTGACTTTGTAGTCTGTGTTTCTTAGCCAGTAAATGCATAGGTAGACTTCCTTTCTGATCATGCATCCAAGAAGTAATCCTTCTAGCCTAAAGCCTGCTTTAGGTGGTAAAAAGGTTCACTAGGCCATGAAAAATTCCACATTATAAGTCTTATAGCTAGGAGGAAAAAAAGAAAAGAAAAAGGAAATGCATACTGATGCAGGCTTTAGGCTAAAAAAAAAGAAATGCACACAAGCACGCCTGCTCTCCACCCCCAACCCCTGCACCCGCACCAACAACAAAAAAGAGTTGAGTACATTACAAGTCATATAACTAGCAAAAAGAAGGAACACACTCTTATAAGTAGCAAAAAGGACACACACACACACAGAGAGAGAGAGAGAGAGAGAGAGAGAGAGAGAGAGAGAGAGACGTGGACTTCACATGCACACACATGCACCCAACCACACAACATTCACAACTCCCCCCCACCCCCCCAAAACCACCACACACTTGTTTGGGTTCCAAAATTCTCTTAAGTGAAGGAAGATTAAGATGAAGAGTTAAGATGACAAAGATTTGCGAAAGGCTTGCTCATTTCTAAGGCACAAAACAAGCCAATGAGCCAAATATAATAACATTTCCAATTGTGCTAGGAATCCATCTTCCTCATCTTACCCTTGTTTGTATTAAAATATTTGGTTTCAACATCAATAAAGCTTAATGCAGTCAACTTTTAAGTGACATGAAGTGGAATATTTTGAAGGAGAAGATCTTCCCTGTCTCCAAGGAAGATAATCCCTATCAGCGAGCATGTCATCATGCTAAAATTTTAAGTGTCAAGACATCCTTCTATGGCATGTCCCACATCCAGCATCAAAGCTATTAGGCCAAGACCAATATTTGGGGGCAGCTTATCAGCAAGCTCTCATATCCCGATATGACTGATATTTATCATTACCGAGCGAATATTCCAGATGCTTGCATATATTTTACGCAAATCCAGACCGACAAGTTAACTATAATTTTCAAATAATATGAATTAGGATATATTTGTTTGCTCTCCTTTCTGAAGAATCATTATTTTTCATGTGAAAATTTGAACCTTGTCTTCACAATGGATTGAGGTTTTAGATTTGCATGACCTGGAATAGCATAATGAACGTGTTTAAAGTGTTCATCAACAATTTCATATAGTATTCTTTTATGAGAATTCCTGTTAACAATTAAACCCTAACTACCATTTCTCAGGAGTATCTTAGCATGTCATTGGCAAGCCAAGGTGCCTTTCAACAATACTGTGTATAAGTTAGAAATGAGCCATGTCTTCAGGACATGACAAAGCATGTAATCATAGTGTCATTTTGACCTGCTTGATTGATAGGGATGTAGAACCTTTTATAACACTAAATCTCTGTCATCAATTGGCTCAGGATCTTGAATGTACTTAGAGGTATCACGTGTGGCCATTGGCCAATGTCTTGGCTGTTTTATTCCTGTTTCATATCAACTTGCCTATCAGGTTGATCTGCTTCTTTGTGATTTTTAGGTACCTCCACTCTGTTATGTATCAAGTACCCACTCCCTAACAACATACTTTTGTCAGATTAATAATCAAAGCTAACAAATCAGACATGAAAGGCCAATTGACATAAAACAACAGTTACGTGCAAGTGAATTCTCTGGTAATAACAACATCAGCCTATGGTCCAGTATTTTGGGGTTTGTTTGCAGAAGAAAATTTAAAAGGGTTTACATCCTTATATCAACTAAAACCTGAACAACTTCAGTTTTGGATGTTGAAAAGGTATACATCCTTCATCAATGAAATCCTTTTCAAACAACTTCAGTTCAAGATTTTTCCATTTTCTTTCCAAACTCCATATTCCCTAGGAGAATTTGAGGCCCTCTGCTTATGTGATTTCTTCATTGAGTCTTTGTTCCACACACCATTCTTCTAGTAGATATTCGTTGTTTTGTGTGCGTGTTTTTTTTCTTTGTTTGTGGTGGGGGTGAGTTTGGTTTGGTTTGGGTTTGTGTGGGTCATGGCGACTTAATCAAGATATCGTTAGCCTTAATTGTTTTCTCAAAATACAACTTCAATCTCCTCATATAGTTTGAGTTCCAGTTGTGTCCATGCTATACTATTGAACAAACACTTTGGTATTCTCATCATACAGCATGCTCCTCATTACATGTTTAGTTGTATTGTATTGAGTATGCTACTTAAAAGGTGTCTATTTTTAAATCAACCTATTAAAATTGTGAATCTGTGTGAATCTTTCTCACTAATAATTAAAGCTCGACTTACCAACATTGGGTATTGTAACTTTTATTCTCATAGTGGATTTTGTTGTTGCTTGCCCCGTGGTTTTTTCCGTAAGGGTTTCCATATAAATCTTGGTCTATTTCGTGATTGTTCTTGATTGGTTATTCTTTATATTTTGCCTATATCGAAGTTGTGAATTTGGTCGATAATTCCATAAAAAAATATGTGATCGATTAGTAGTGTCAAATCCTATCGGATTGGTGTCAGAGCAAGGTTGGCAAGTGACGTAGAGAAATTTCGAACAATCAGATGATTTCCCTCAACGAAAACAACTGGATGATTTGAAAGCCCCACATTGAGGTCTACTGCATTACAAAGATTTGCATGGACCTCTAGAAGAACAGCAAGCCACGCAAAAAAAATTCTGAGGTAGATTGAAAAATGTTAGATTGCACGGTTGGATACATCAAATAGTGTCTAGAAGATTCAGCGTTTTACCATATGTCTATGATGGAGTCAACATATTCTCTGTGACACCCTGGAGAGACTATGATCGAAAGACTACCACGAACAAGGCGTTCCTTTTCAGAAGCTGGAAAATTTGAAGTACAAGGAGGCCAGTTATATCGCAGGGCATCCTAATAAAGTGAAGAAAATTTTTGCAGTTAACATCTTTGAAAGTTTCCTTAGATGACAAGTTGCAAGCATTGCTATTGTTGAGTTCCCTTCCTGATAGTTGAAAAACGCTTGTGGTATCATTGAGTGATTCAGCGCCTACAAAAAAAATCTCTATGACTACGGTGACTAGTAGTTTCTCAATAAGGAGGTCAAGTGGCAGATTTGAGGACATCACAGAGGCCTTGGTTTTTGAAAACCAAGGGAGATCAAAAAAATAAGGAGAAAAGTCAAAGACACAAATTCAAGAGTCAGTCACGATCGATGAAAAATGAATGTTTTAGCTGTGACACGAAAGGCCACTATGCAAGAAGCCTCAGAAGAAAAAGAAAGGAGTAGAAAAATCAAACGATGAGAAGATAGCTACAGTTATAGAGGAACTAGTTGTTTTCTCTGTAGAGGATCAGTCGTGTACCTGCGTGATACGTCAGGACTCAGATTGACTCATGGATTCAGAAGCAACTCATAATGCCACTCCGAGTAGAAATGTGTTTGTGACATAGCGTAGTGAAAGTTTTAGTGCAGTGAAGATGAGAAACAAAGACGTATCGCAAATAGCAGGTATTGACATGTACATCTTGAGACAGAGATGGGTTAGTCATTAGTACTCAAGGATGCCAGACATGCCCCAGATCTTCGCTTGAATTTAGTTTCAGCGTCGAAGCTAGATTATGCAGGCTACAATATGAATCTCGATGGTGGAAAGTTGAAGCTGAGTAGAAGTTCATTGATCGTGGCTCGATAGAGTCTCTGTTGTAGTCTCTACAAGTTGCAGGCGAAGATAGCAACATGAGTTGAATATGGTTGATCATGATACTTCTCCAGATTGTGGCACATGAGGCTTGGGCACATTACCCAGAAAGTATTAGAAGTTTTTGTCAAAGCATCTACTAAATTTGAAGAACACCCAGCTTGATTTATACACAAATTATTTGGTAGGAAAGTAGCACAGAGTCTCATTTGCAAAAAAAAGTCACACCATAAAAGAGGACTCGTGTGTTAGAGCGGGTTCACACAGACGTGTGCGATCCCATGGAGGTACAGACGTTTAGCAGAGCTCGGTAGTTTGTGACTTTCATAGATGATTACTTTAAAAAGTTGTGAGCAAAAACCCAGTGTTAAACTATTTTCAAAAGTTCCATGTGGCAATAGAGCAAGAGACATGGTTCTCACTGAAGGCAGTCGTTCCAACAATAAGGGCGAATACATAGGTCAATTTGAGGAGTACTGCAGAAAGTATGAGATCAAGCATAAAAGGGTAGTTCAGAAGACACCACATCAAAATAGACTGGAACAGAAGATGAACCGTACGATATGTGAGGTGCAGAGTATGTTTTTATATGCAAAGTTGCTGAAAATCTTTTGGGGTGAGGTAGTGCATAGAATAATAGACATCATCAATTTTTCTCTAGCGAACACATTGGAGATAGATGTTCCGGAGAGCGTGTGGGCAGGAAAAAATGTCACTTACAAGCATGTGAAAAATGTCGAGCATTCACTCACATACCGAAAGAAGAAAGGTCCAAGCTTGATAGTAAGGCTCGGTCATGTATCTATCTTGGAAACTCACAAGATCAGTTCGGTTACAAATTGAGATCCAAAAGAAGAGATATTCTGAAGCAGAGACCCTTGAAGATATTAAAAAAACGAGAGAGAGAGAGAGAGAGAGAGCCTTCATATGACATGTTAGGGAATAATTAATAATTAGTTAAGGGGGTTTATGTAAAAATCACCATATAATAATATATATCATATGAGATCTATCAAGGTTATCTCATCTAACTTATTTACCCAAAACAAAGATTATCATAGTATCAAAGCCATGATCATCTAATTAAACCTAACCCTATTCCCCTCACTTCTTCCTCAATCCATCCCCAATAATGACTAAACATCATCTTCAATTTTGCCATCAGATCTCAATTTTGACCTTGCAACGACGGAACAACCTCGCAAGTTGATCACGAGCTCGCCTTCGAACTCGCAACATAACAACGTCGTCTTCGACATCAGATCCCTGTCACGAACCCGATTCCGACCACGAACCCGACCACGGTTTTGACATTGGATCACAAAGTTGACTCTGCCTGCCGACTTCAACTCTAGCCACGAATCTGACCACGCCTTCCTACTTCAACTCCGACCATGACTTTGACCTCCAACTTCTACCATGACTTCAACTTCCTCTCTCTATGATTCCTTCTTCCTCTCCTCTTCTTAGAGCCTAAAAAAAGACGGTCGCACAGAACATATACCAAAAAAAGGGATGTAGTTGTGTTTGTTGGGTATTTGCACGGGTTCTTTTGGATGTAATTGGCATTTGATTTATGGCTACTTAGTGTATGTAGTTAGATCTCGTGGGAGGATCTTGTTATTTGGATCCCATAGAGGACCATTTGGAGTTAAACTTGGCGTTTGTTGGGTGCATCTTCTCTTTGTATTTGTGTGTATGGAGGATTTGTTTGTGATAACTTATTATGCAGGATGAATCGAAGACTGGCGTAAAACCTGAGTTTGTATCTGGAGAAATCACAGATAGGAAAATATTTATGGATCGTGAGAATTACTTGTAGTAGTGAAAGATTGTAGAGATGCATGTGAAAGGACAGGGTAAGAAGCGTCACTTGACTGAGGGACTTCCAGAGCCGATAACTGAGTGAAAGCGAGATGAAGCACAACTGTACTCAAATTTTGAACAGCTTTAGGTGAAGACATAGGATGTGGTGATGCACATATCAACTTTGAAAGAGATGTGAGAGTGCTTAGAAGCGTTGTATTCAAGATCGAATAACCTGAATAAGGTATATGATGTGGTATAAGAGCTGCTTCAAGGCAAAAAGAGGTATAAGCCCCTTTCACAACATTATGTTGACTTAAAGACAACGTTTGAGTTGGTGAGACTCTTTCCAATATCGACAGAGATGCGAGGAAGATGCAAACTAAGTGGGAGCAGTTTGGCATCCTTATGTTCTGGGAGGACTACCGTCGGAGTCTGCTAGTGCATGGCCACAAGTGATTGAGAGTTCAACGATGAACTCGTTATTGGAGACACCACTTATTGCAAGACATCTTTCCAGAAGAGCCTCAACACCGGACAAGGGAAGGAGAATCTCAAGATCGATCCCTTCGTTGTTCAGCAGAGACAACTATGACAGTTTGGTGGTTATAAAGGAAGAGGTAACCGGCATGGAGGCCGTGACCCTAGAGAAGGAAGAGACACTGGTTATTCAAGAGACAAGTTTGGAAGTACAAGTAGTTCAGATGAAGTTATTGAGCCTAAATCTGCCATTGCTGCAAAAAGCAAGGTCACACCAAGTTCACGTGCTAGAAAATGAAACGCAACCTACCCAACCTTCACGAGCAGTGCATGCGGCATTAGCTCAAGCGTCTTCTTCTTCATCTACAAGTGTGACCATATCTGACAAGGAGCTTGAGAGGTATCAAATGTTCTAACAATTTCTGGCTGCTCAATCGGTACCATCTTCTTCTACAACCACTTCAACTCAGACATGCAATTTCACCGCTTGTCTTACGTCTACTACTCCTCGACCTGAATTATTAATTTTAGAGCTTCTGATCATATAACTGGGAATAAAAGTATTCTATCTACCTTGCATTCAATATCACTGCTACTTCCTGTGACATTAGCAGATGGTTCTATATCTTATACAAAAGGTGTAGATACTATAATGCTACAAAGTCTTTATCATTATCATGTGTCCTTTATGTCCCAAAAATTTCATTCAATTTGTTATCAGTTAGCCAGTTTACAAAATCTTTAAATCGTTAGGTAACTTTTTTTCCTGATCACTGCATATTTCAGGAGCTTGGGACACAGAGGACACTTAGCACAGGGTGTGAGATCGATGGTCTTTATCACCTAGAGACAAATCCTACTTTAGGATGCTCCAATTCTACTTCTTACTTGGATGTTCATTGTCAGCTAAGTCATCTTTTTTTTTGAACATTTCAAAAAACCGGTTCCCCTTTGAGTCATGTATCTGTAATAGATTGTGAGACATATCAATTGGATAAACATCATTGTGTGTCATATCACATTCCGAGTCAATAAAAGAGTGAATAAACCTTTTAAGTTAGTGCACTCCGATGTTTGAGGTCCATGTTAAGTTAATTCAAAGTTTGATTTAAAATATTTATCACATTTATGAATGATTACTCTCATGGGCTATATTTAATGAAAAACCATTCAGAAGTGTTTCCTACTTTTCAAACCTTTTGTGCTTGAGATTAAAAATCAATTTGATACATCATTGGTATTTTAATATTCGATAATGCCAAGGAGTTTTAACTCTATCTTTTAGGAGTTTTTAGCTCTATCTTTTATAAACTTTATGTCTCAATCTGGTATAGGCCACCAATTTTCATGTTATTATACTTCTCAACAAAATGATCATAGAACACAAAAATAGGCAATTATTAATTGCATGCCTTTGTCTGTTCTTGAGGGTCAGGTCCCGTATCATAGAACACAAAAATAGTCATACATACACTTTTGATTCACATGAGAGTTTCAAAAGCATTTTGGGGAGATGTAGTTCTTACGACTTGTTACCTTATTAATTGCATGCCTTTGTCTGTTCTTGAGGGTCAGGTCCCGTATCCTTTACTCTATTCACATAAAACTCTTTTTTTCTTTATCATCAAAATTTTGTGGATGTACCTATTTTGTGCATGATAATCACACTGACAAAACTAAATTAGATTTGAGAGCTCTTAAATGTGTTCACTTAAAAAAGGTAAATATGTTACTGTCCTAATTTGAATAAATTTGTGATTTCTGCTGATATTACCTTTTTTGAGTCTAAACCCTACTTTGAAAAAGATCCATATGTGGTGAGTATGTTAATGATGACCATGTTTACTTTTTTTTAAGACCGCTCTCCTCATTCATTGAGTCACCCTCAAGCCAAGAGGATTTGGAACCATTGCAACCCACTCAGGATAAGTCCATATAGGTGTCTAAATGCAAAGCTGCAGAGTGTGTTCAGGACTCCGCGCCTATGCTAGTTTCCTCTGCTACTCTAGTTCAGGTTACTCAACCGGGTGAGCATATTTCTTCCTCTCATGAGACTGTTACTTCTGATAATGTTCCATCTCTTCAAAATGATGAAGTACAATCTGATCTTGATCAACCAATTAACAGGGTTAAACTTCACATCCTTTATATAATTTTCTTTCTTATATTGATTTGTCTCCATTTTTTCATGCTTTTGTATCCTCTGTTGTTTCACTCTATTTCCAAGTGTTTATTAGAGGCCTTGTCAAGTTGGCGAGAGGCTATGAAAGAAGAAATGACAGCTTTATAGTAGAATAAAACTTGGGACTTGGTGCCTATTCCAAATGGGAAGAAAACAGTTGGTCATCGTTGGGTTTTTATAGTGAAACTTAATCCAGATGGCTCTCTTACTCATTTAAAGACTCGATTGGTGGTTAAAAGGTATTCTCAGATGTACAGAGTTAATTAGTCAGATACTTTTCTCCGGTCGCCAAAATAATCTCTGTATGCCTTCTCATCTCTTTTGTTGCAACTTATCACTGGCTCCTACATCAGCTTGACATCAAAAAATATTTTCCTTCATGGTGTTCTTGAAGAGGTTTATAAGGAGCAACTACCTAGTTTTGTTACTCATGGGGAATGCGCGAAAGTTTGTCAGTTGAGGAAATTTTATATGGGTTGAAATAATCTCCTAGAACATGATTTGGGAGATTTGCCTCCATTGTTCAGGAGTTGGACTCCTTCATCCCAGAAGGATCATTATGTCTGCTTTCAGTACCATCAGGGGAAGTGAATTTTGTTAGTTGTTTATGTGGATGACATAGTGATTACAGGTAATGATACTCTAAGAATCAGTGAGCTAAGGTTATATTTGCAGAAGAAATTTCAGACAAAGGATATAAGACCATTGATATATATATATATATATATATATATATATATATATATATATATATATTGGGTATTGGAGTGGCAAGATTCAAAAAAGGAATATCTTTTTACAGCGAAAGTATGTATTGGACATGGTTTATGAAGCAGGCATGTTAGGATGTAGACCAATAGATTCTCCAATGGATCCAAACTCCAAGCTGCTGCCAGACCAGGGGGAGTTATTAGATAACCCAGGGAGATATAGAGACATGTGAGTAAATTAAACTAGCGACCAGACCGGATATTACATACACTATTAGTATGGTGAGTCAATTCTTAGCCGCTACATAGTCTAGTCATTGGGACGCAGTTCTTCAGGTGCTTCGATATCTAAAGCGTGCTCGAGGCAAAGGAATTTTATATTAAACTGTGGTCATGGACGTTGCACGGGGTTTTTTGATGCAAATTGGGCATGATCACCAATAGATAAAAGATATACTACTGGTTATTGTGTTTGTTAGAGAAAATCTTGTGTCATAAAAAAGCAAGAAGCAAGATGAGGTTTCAAGATCCAATGCTAAGTATAAATATCGAGCTATGGCTAATGTCACTTGTGAGCGAGTTTGGATACGAGATCTTCTGAAAGAGTTGTACCTTTTGCCACCAACTCCTATGAGATTATATTATGATAATCATGCAGCGATTCACATTGCAGAAAATTTTGTTTTTCATGGGCGCACCAAGCACATTGACATTGATTATCACATTGTCCGACAAAAGGTGATCAATGACAATATTGTTGAGACTCGAAATGTTTTCTCTGCTAATCAACTAGTAAATCTTTTGTCAAAATCTCTTGGAGATCCACAAGTTAAATTTATTTGTGACAAGCTGGGCATGTACAATGTATATGCTCCAGCTTGAAGGGGGTGTTAGAGAATAATTAATAATTAGTTATGGGTTTTATGTAAGTCATCATATAATAATATATATTAGATGAGATTCATCAAGGTTATCTCATCTAACTTATTTATAACTTATTTATCCAAAATAAAGATTATCATGACGGTAGTGAAGTTAGTAGTGACGCTCTTGAGCCCACTTCTGTGATCCATGGCGACAAGTGCAGACAGATGCACTGGTAGCGAAGCTCCGACAAAAGGATATCGATCACGGTGATGCAGGGAAGCAGTCTCGCCAATGGCACCAACAACAACTCAGTGTTATGGAGATCTAATAGACACTATCAGCCTTCAAGGAGATATAACGCTCAAGAATATTTTTTGCTCACAGATTCAAGTAAACAAGGGAGCTATTAGGAGGTACAAGATAGTGATGAAAAATAGAAATGGCTCAAGGCAATGCAAGAGATGGATTCTTTGAACAAGAATCATGCGTACGATCTGATGAAAATTCGCATGACAAAGAGTACCTCGAAGAATAAATGAGCGTTCAATTGAAACAGAAAGAAAATAGTGCAAAGCAGAAGTCCAAAGCAAGGTTAGTTGTAAAGGGCTTCAATCAGAGAAAAGGAGTTGGATTTTAAGGAGATATCTTCACCAGTCGTCAAGATGTCATCAATTCCAGTGGTGCTCGAGATAGTAGCCAGTTTGGATTTAGAGATGGAGCAGACATGATAACAAAGAGATTGTCGAAAGAGAAGCAAAGAACATATCAATGACTGGCTGACATGCATATCGCTTGATGAGCCACGAGTGATAAGATCTCCCTTTTTGGCCTGGAGGGGAAGATTGTCGGAATTGATTCGGCCCAATGTTGGCCAACCACCCATAAAGCCAATCCTCACTCTCTTTTTGAGCTAGTGGGGGAGATTGTCGGAATTGGTCAAGCCCAATGTGGGCCAACCACCCATAACGCCAATCCTCACTCTCTTTTTGAGCTAGAGGGAGAGATTGTCGGAACTGGTCAAGTCCAATGCGAGCCAACCACCCATAAAGCCAATCCCACTCCTTGAGTGGGACTGCTGTCGTGTGTGACTCAAGCTCGGGAAAGAATCTCGAGTCCGATCGCGATTCAAACTAGAACGCGAATATGTGTGGGAGTTCTCACGCAACTTGGACTCGGGAAGGAATCCGAGTCTGATTGCGTCTCTGGAGACTTAATTGGCTATAGATAAGGCCTCACTAGGGCAGCAAAGAGTAAGAGAAAATTGAAAGAAAAATCTGAGAAAAAGAAAGCTTCGTGAGAGTTTCTTCTTGAAGTTGGCAACAAAAGCAAGGGGTTTAGAAAACCCGTGAAGGATCGTTCGGACGTTTAATCTTTTTAGAGGAATGGTACACCTTTGTAGCAATGGGGTTGAGTCTGTTGTAATGGAGTTCAAACCGACGAAAGCTTGATAAAGTGCTCTTGATCTCTTCTTGTATTCTTAAATCTTTAAATAGAGCATTCGAGAGGTGATGAGAGTATTGGATATTGTAATATTTATTCTCATAGTGGATTTTGTTGCTGCTTGCCTTGTGATTTTTCTCGTAGGGCTTTTTTAAATAAACATCAAAAAATAATTAACTCTAAAAATCAACCTCCCCCAAATTAATTTCAAAAACTGACATCTGACACACCATGTGGCGCCACGTCGGCGGCGAGGCAATTCGCCCCGCCAGCGCCTACGCTGGCGGGGGCAGTTTTTGCTTTGCCCAGAATTGCGCACCCGGACAAAGTAATATATTTTTTTCCAGAATTTTGTCCTTACCCAGGGTTGCCAATCCCGGACAAATAAAATTAGTTTTTTTATTTTATCTTCTTCTATTTTTTAATTAGTATTTTACATAAAACTAACCTTAGCTCAGTTGGTAAAGTGAAAGACTTAAAACCCATAGGTCGCGTGTTCAAATCCTGACACGTTAGAATTTTTTTGAATTTTCCTTTTTGATTAACACAAGTAAAAAAAAAGTTTGTTGTTGTCAGGGATTGAACTCGGGTCACCCGCGTGACAAGCGGACACACCCACCACTTTACTACAATCATCTTATGACAATAACTTTTTTCTTAATTCTATTTGTTTGTTCGGACAAGGGAAAAGCTAAAAAATTAAAAAAATTATTTTTTGTTCCATCAGGGTTGCCAACACCGAACGAAATCGGACTTCGCAATTTTTTGCCCAAGTTAAGCTCGTCCGGGGTTGGCAACCCCAGATGAACAAAAATCTTTTAAAAAAATAGTTTGTTCGTCCGGGTTGCTAACCCCGGACGAACAAATACATGCCAAAAAAAATATGGTCCCCAAAACTGACCTTAAGTCGCGCGGGCACCATGCTGGTAGGGTGAACAGCCCCGCCACCGACGTGGCGTGTCAAAAGTCAGTTTTTGGGATTAATTTGGTAGGAGGTTAATTTTTGAAATTAATTATCTTTTCTAGGTTTTCAAAAAAAGAAACTTTTCCCATAAGAATTTTCACAAAAATCTTGGTCTTTTTCGATGATTGTTCTTAGTTGGTTATTCTTTTATTTTGTCTAGATTAGTGTTGTAAATTTGGTCGATAATTTCGCAGTAAGTCCGTGATCAATTAATGATGTGATATACGCCCTCATTGTTGGGACTTACACGGGCTTCCATAGGAGAACGCGATGAGTCTTAAACAGAGATTAAGAACCAATCTAACTCAAAGATTTTGGGTTAGATTGGTTCTCAGCGTTTATTTAAGGCCATGATCTCCCATGGAAGCTCGTGTAACTCCCCAATAGTGGTATCAAAGTCCAGGTTGTGGCCTACAAGGGAGTGGAGTCCAATGTGAAGCCCGATAAGCAAGTTGAGAGTTGACAAAGATCTAATTTTCCCTCGAACGGTGAAGATTCATGTTGGATGGTTAGCCAATTACTACTGTCGATTGTTGAGACCAAGGTCAGTGTACCCACGGATGAGATCTCATGGGCCGTCGTGATCCGTGAAAGGTTGTAACCGGGAATGCGCAGATTCGTGAATGGGTGGCCGAGATCCATGAATGGCTGTAGCCAGCGAATGAGTTGGGGAATGCAAAGATCCGTGAACAGACGATCAAGATCCGTGAATGGTTGTAGCCATTGGATGAGTTTCCCTGACGGTCGAGATTCATGAATGGTTGTAGCCAACCCATATTAGAAAGTGAATAGAAAGGTGATAGACTTAGATAGAAAGTGGGGGCCCTACCTATCATCTTAAGCTTTTGGGTTAGATTGGTTCTCACTGTTTAAGGCCCATTGTGTTCTCTCATGGAGGCTCGTGTAACTCCCTAAGAGCAATGTCCTTCAAATATTCAGGAGCGGTATCATCCAAACAAAAGCAAATACAAATGGTTCAAAGATGGTTTTATGTATCACCTTTTAATCTTCCGTTGTCACAAATGCTAGTGGCTAGTCACAATTGCACATTCTCGTTTAATAAGACTTTCTTTGCATTTCCAACAATACTTAAATGCAAGGATTAATGTGGTATATTCATGTTACCATTTCATCACCAATTTCCAACTCCTAATTGCAATGAGCAGTCTGACAACCGGTATATACCGATGGTTAGGATTGATGTTACTAACTAGCCAATTGTTTACCATGTGGTTGTAGCATTCATTGACTCCAAGTTTATCACTCCAAGTAGTTTAGTTATTAATGTCTATTAATGATTCTAGCAACAAATGTTTGAAACCTAAAGAGGGAAAAGTCAATCATGCCAAATTATTAATACATACAAAGAAAAAGAAGAAACACAAACCAAAAAATAAGATCAGTCAAGAATCTATTTAACTTTTACCTTTGTGTTATTTCACATTATATTATTCTTTTCTAGTGTTTGATGATGTCATTTGGAAACACAACCTGTCATGAAGGTGTGATTCCATGGAGGCACTAAAAAGGGTTTAGAGAAGATTTGATATGACATGCTAGCTTGAGAGAAATTTAGGGTTTAAAAAAGATTTGATATGACATGCTAGCTTGAGAGAAATTTATCATTGAATTTTATGGATGATACCATATCATTCAGCTGGGGGTTGATTCTTGATTTGAATTGAATTCTTAAGGGTGATATTTTATCCAACTAAATAAGATGATTTCTAATTTGAATGAACAGTTGAGGATACAATTATATTCATATAATGATAGATGTATTAGGAATCAACATGGAAGTTGGAATGTTGCCAGTAGATGAGAAAGGCGTCAATTTTGAAACTTGGGCCTATTGTTTTTCTTCGCTTTTTTTGTGTGTGTGTGGGGGGGGGGGGGGGGGGGTGTGCATGCGTGTACAGGGGGTAGGGGTGGGGAGGATAGGTTGAGTTTCCGATTTAGGTGGCAAACATGCGACCGGGCTGGTGGCTGTGTGTGTGCATGTACGCAGTTGGCACCTTGGTTCCATCTTTGTGTTTAAGAATTTCAAATATATCTTAAGCATGTTTTGACTGGTATGAGTTCCTTGTCATTGACTATGAACCATAGTTTATAAATCCAAGGAAGTAGCCATAACATAACAATTTTCAAAATTAAATAAATAAAATAACATGAAACCAATGTTGAAAATTCAACATTGGTTTCTTTGTAGCCTAAAAAACTAGCTTTGTAGCGTAGCCCTCCTTCCATGCTACACAACGCTTTAAAATAGCTAAAACACAATGTAGCTATCCACTATTTTAAATTAGCCAGTGTTTTAAATGTCAGATATCAAGAAAATGTTAGATGTCGTAATCGGATGTCGAATGTCATAATCGGATGTCGGATTTCAAATTTTAGAGATATTTCGTGACCATCTAGTAAATTTCAGACATCATGACAGATAACAAATATATGTCCTAGATGTCTTAAAAAATGTAATTTTAAAATTCTTATCAAGCCAATACATACACAACTTATGCAAAACTACATAAATATATTTAAAATAGTTATACTTATCTTTGCATTTTGCATACACTCACTAACTATTATAAAAATTTCTCAATTGCTTCAACTTTGAAGACCAACTAACATATTAGGTTTTTCTCAAAATGTCGGTCGAAATTTTTCAATACGTCATTTCAAATGAGGGTGGGGATATTGTGGCAGTGAGGGTTTGAAAACGAAATGTCGGCCGACATTTAAAACACTTAAATTAGCTTACGCTATTTACGCTTTTACATAGCATAGCTATGCTTGATATGTTTGTTATTACTTGACTTATATGGGTGCTTAGCGTGTGGGGGCTTTATTAAGATAGGTTTTCTTCCCTCTCGAGTCGTGCAATGAAACTTCAAGGACCCATCAATGAGTCTTAATCTTTAACAACAACAATAATCTTGTACTAAGAGACCTTGATCTTTGGCATGTAGCCTTCTTTGACATTAATCAACGCTAGTGAGCCTCAGTCGACATTAGTGAGGACTATATTTACGACTGTTTTCTAATAGAAAACAAAAACTATATAGCTTATGTTCACACTACAATATTTACGCTATAAGCTATTAGGAGGTGGAGCACTACGCTTTACGCTACTGCTATTTTCAACATTGCATGAAACTTAGGCAAGTTACATAAACTTTTGGGTATAGTAGTAGCATCATTTTCTTTGGCAAAGTCAAGATAAATACTTAATATTGATAGGATGTGCTCAAGGGTTACAAAAGTTTTACTTTAAATTAAAAGAGAAAAAAACTAATCGCCAATCTTAAATGAGATATACGAGAAAAAAGTGAATGCACTGAGATGCAACTAGACTAGTGAATGGAGCATGAGGCCAGTTTTTTCTTTCTTTCTTCTTTTATTTTGTGCGGTGGCAGTGGTGGTTAGATTTTGTGTGTGTGTGAGAGAGAGAGAGATGCATTGAGCTAATGTAATGACAAAGTTCTAAGTATCGAATATCGGGATCGTATCGAACAGGGGGTTTTCATATCGAATATCGGATATCGGGGGAGATATCGGGGATACGCGCGCATATCGGGCGTTTATGTCAGACACTGTATATAATAAAACATTGATAACTAAAAGTTGGCTTAGTTTCATAGATATCATCTACCTAATAAAAATGATGTAATTTGCATGCAAATGTAGAAAAAAATAATGTACATTTGCACGCAATTGTGCAATAAATAAGTTATTCCATGTCGGGCGATTTATCGGCCGATATCGGGTGACTTATCGGCCAATATTTCAAATATCGGCCGTTTTTTGCTACAAACGATAAGGTGAACGATTTTCCCATATCGTATCGGCAGCAGGCAAAAAAAGAGATATTGGACGATATCTCAGCCAACTCGGACGATATTTAGAACATGGTGTAATGAACAAGACCATTGTGTAGGGCATGCCCCCCCCCCTCTTATCTTTTCTTTTTTGTTGGGCGCGTGGGGGGGGGGGGGGAGGGGTTGATAAGGCATGCCTTCTCCAAGGAATTGAAGTTAGGGGCTTCCCGCGAAATATATAAGAGGAAGGGATTGAAAGAACTCATAATGTAGGAAGTTAGAATTTTGAAACATCCTCCTAATATCTTGTGAAATATTGTAAGAATTATAAAGACATGCAAAATACATATGGTATTGGTAAGGATATTTACGGGTTCTTAATAGTTTCTGCACGGGTCATGTGTTCTTTTCCCGCTTCACATTGACAAAATGATTATATAGTTGGTCCATAACGATGGGCAAATGCCCAGACTACAACTGGTGAGCTCAATGAGAATTCTGCACTTTATAAATACACAACAAAACAACCAAGTGTTGTATGCTTGAGACACCACCATAGTCACCCTTATTAGTCACAGTGCTCATTCTATAATATGCAAGAAAGAGTGCAGGCTAACAAAGCGAAACTCACATTAGGCTTTTAAGGTTTGCTTGCTTGTAGAAAGACAATTCTTTCATTGATCTGGTAATGAACTCTGTTATTAAATTAATAGGGAAGATCATATTAATAAGGATATGAACTACATGTTCATTAGTTATGAGCTTTGTCATCCAATCCTAAAGCAAGATATCTTGATAATGTTTGAAGATTTAGCATTCCTTCCGAGCAGTCAGTTATAAGCATGCAAACCACATAGTACAGAACTATAATCAAATCCTAAAAGCAAACCATCGGCTTGATCACATTTGAAGAATCAGCATGTCTTCCATGCAATCAAGAATATAGTGAGACGAACTGTACCATTTGAACATGGGAAGCAAGAAAACTGATGCAAAGAATTTAGGTGCTGACCTATAAAGGAGAAGGTCTTGAGATTCTGGAGGGGTTTCTTTCTTCTGAGCATCTCGGTCTGACTGAAGCCTCTCAAGCTGCTGATCAATAGCTGCTGGAAGTAGGTGAGGATGTGTTTGTATTATTTGTGATAGAAGTTGTCCTGTTGGCGATTCAAACTGAAGAGGGGCTATTGGCGTTTGACTCTCTCCAGAATTCTCAACGGCTCTCACTTTTAAACTTCTTCCTTGCTGGTTTTCTAACCGCATTCCAACCTTTGGCCAGCCAATAGATTGATAGCTCTGAAATAGCAAAGGAAAAATACATAGATTAAAATTAAATCAAAGTGTGGTTTCAAAAATACAGAGTGGAGAAAGTTGAGGAATGAACAATTTCTATAAGGAGATAGATTTGTGGAAGAAGTGCTTATCCGATTTAAAATCTGAAGCGGTTTATCTGAAAATAAAAATATAATTAAAAATAATTATTAAAACAAGTGGCAAAATCCAGCCCCTCGCTGGCAGACCCGTGGAGGCCAGAATTGGGGTTTGCAACCCCATGTACGCGGTACACGTGGGCGTCGCGCCCAGTTAAATTGTTTCCAGCTTGAGCATCAATCTTCCCTTTGGGCTTGGTTGCACCGCGTGCGTATACAACCCCCCCACAAATGATCTCAAGTGGATACTCTCACATGTTTCAGTATAAACCCAAAGAGTTGTAGTTTTCTATCACGTGTGACTAAATATGATGACCTCCAAGAGCTCACTCTATATTATCTAAAATTTAGATTCAAACTTAACATAAAAACCAACAAGAGCTTGATGTGGGTTATTACTATAATTTGCTTGTCTTTAACAAATGAGCCTCTCCATCATCTTGGCGATAATTCGATTGCGAGATTTGGCAAAAACTTAAGATCATATATAAAATTGTTCTTATGCTACTTCTAACTCGGTCTAACATATCATTATTCGTATATTAATATTAATAAGACATTTGTTTCTTTCCAGCACCCAGTGTGTCATCTCCCTATGGACCTCATCGTGAGCTCTTTTAGATAGCTTATTGCAGCCTCCTTGCAGTAATACCAAATCAATTTTTAGACACAATCAGTCGTTTTCTTTGCCTTTGCAAATTAGCCTCTCCAAGGTTCACCCAGAACTTGATGCCATGATTACTTGCACAGCTTTATATATCTCATATGTTATTGTAAACAGGTACAAAGTGGTTCTCCTCTCATACAATAGACAAATAAAAAATCAATGAAAGAAATTTTAAGTAACACCTCATTATGATTAATACCAATTGTCATAACAATGAATCACTCGTATGCTCTAAACATCAGCATTTTCATGAGTTATACAATGACATGTTATTTAAAAAAAAGTACATATGGCATAGATTAGATCTACTCTTACCTATATAAATCTATACTCATTGCCATCTATAACATGGGCTATACATTGTAGTTTGCACATATATCCAACTCTACACTGATTTCAGTAGCCTCAAAAACCAAGATACTGGTGACCTCCAATTCAAAGAGCATGTGCACAGTATAAGAAAACATTTTAAGGTTGATTAACAAGTTCTACATTGCACATAAAATATCTAGATTTTGACTGATAACCGATCCACTTTCATCAATGAGACCAATGTTTTAATTATTTATACATTTCTAAATCATTACAGGGAACATGGACATCAAGCTGAAGATCCTGCTTGCTCATGGCTTATGGACTTTATAACAATTAAAGCTTAACATATAAAAGTTCATGAACCGTGAGCTAAAAAAAATTTATCAAGCCAATTCTTATATTTATACATGAAAAAAATGGTAAATCCTTCAAGTTTGCAGTGAAATTTGATTCTTAATATTTAAATCAAGTTATAACTCTATATGATTTATTTCCATTTTGGCCCACCCAAAAATTATTCCAGTTCTGCCCCTGAAATTATTGGTTTTTTACCGTATCAAACCCTCCCTCCCCCGCCCCGCCAAAAAAAAATGAAAATTTCACCATTATATCCTTTGCATAATAACTTAAAGGTACTAATCTCTGAGTTCCAGTATAATTCATACTTCAGAGAACATCCTTGTCCCTGATTAACTTTAAGTAATCTTTCATCATCAACAGAAAACGTTATTGACAAATTCATGCATTGCTCCGTCCAACTAACTATGGATGTCCGCATGACAAACATGCCCCTCCACTTTGCAGCCTTCTTCATCAATTCCTTATGGACCCTACTTATTGCATCTCCACAAAGCCAATATTCCCACAGTGCAGCCTCTTGCTTCACCATCAGATTCCATCGCACTGTTGTTTGATTGATACTTTTTTCTTGCTTCTTGATTGATCTAATAACTTGAGAATCAATTATAAAATATTTATGTTCTCCAAATTATTCAGTTTATCCTCTACCTTAGGGGGGCATCACACACATCGAGTTAGAAGAAGACTAGAAAATTAGCTCATGGAGTTAACATGAACAATGCACTTGAGATCTTAACTGACATGATAACCAACAATGGCATACTCTTTCTGGCCAACGGGAGCACGCTCTGAACAATGCTAGGGCCTTCAAATAAATGCTAAAAACACGCTTCGATAATGTCAAGGACTCCATCATGCAAAACAAAGTGGTTGCTCTAGGCTCATTATTTTGATACCGAGTGTAAACTTTAGAAGCCTGACAGCAGTCTTGAATCTCTTGATAAATCAGTTCAAATTAGGTCTCTGTGGAAACATAGAAGTTTGGAGGCATAATTCAGCACTTCAAGTTGCTATTGGAGGTAGCCTACTCTAAGACTATCCAGCCTGGAGTTTCAGTAAGACTGGAGTATCATTATGTTTGGTAGATGAAATCATAGTTATCAGCTCGGGACATGAAAGCGTGATATGAGATGCGACACAGGTACGAGATACGTACTCTAAAAAAAAATAGGAGAAACGCGCATATATACACATATACATATACGCATATAGACGTGTGTGTGTGTGATACCTTTAGTTTCATATAGATCAAAATAGTGAAATCTTCAAATTAATTTAGAAATTTCTATAAACATTGCAAGAAATAAGTATTACAAGAAATAAACATCCATGTAACTTGAAATACATATAAAAAATATTCAATGTCATCCTTATATAAAAACAATTTTTTTATTATACAAGTACATATGTACATATATTCTCAATACATGTTTCCCCATCAATATTTTTTTATGAAATAATTACATTTTCAAATTAATGCAAGGAATATTTTTTACAAATTTTCTTATATATAAGTTCTTATTCAAAAAGTATATTGCTTTCTTTAATTGTAACTAGTTTCTAAGTAATTTTTCGAAAAAATCTCTCTAAAAACTAGTGTTATGAGTTCTCATGTGAATAAGTATTATAAAAGTGTCAGGATATTTTCCTGACGATATAAACACGGTCCAAAAAATGTGGGAAACATTTCTAAAAATTTTCAAATATAGTATGGTGTTCGTGTCAGAAAAGAGTATCCCCGGACACAAGCGTCCTGCCTATGTATAAAGTGTCTGATAACTAAGGATGAAAGAGAAGGAATTTCAGGGAGGAAAACCTGAACAGGAGTAGTCGGAAAAGGAAACAAATTTACATACTAAAATCACAAAAGAATGAAGAGAACAGATAAGAAAGTATGCCCGTTCCAATTTTCTGCTAGTCTCTAAATCCCTTGCATTCTAAAGCTTCTCTCTTTTATACTTTAGAACTAATCCTTCTCTAAGTTTCATTTAGTAATAGCATAATAAAATATAAATTAGCAAACTGTTGGGTTCTTTGTAGGTTCAGAACAACTATCAAAGGTGCCGAGAACAATCACAATTGGCAAGAACAGAGAACAAAATAGATAACACGAGATTTAACGAGGTTCGGCAATTTGCCTACATTCTCGGGACAGAAGGGAGAAAAATCTTATTAATCAAAACACAAATACATGTTACAAATAAGGGTACAACACCCCTTGAGATATAGCCAGAGAATTTACGAAAAAAAGAAAACCAAAAACTCTGAATCCGGATCACAAACGAATCAGAATCCAATCAGGAAACTGTCGGAACCAACTTGTGTCAACTGTTAGCTATGCAGTCGCAGCCACTCCAATATAGTGCTCTCGCGTCGGTCGACCGGGCGATAAACTGACTTCACCATGTGTCATATGCGGTCGACCGCCCGCTAAGCTAAATTGTGCATGCGCTGCTCTCTGTTAGTCAGTCGACCAAGCGGTCGACCTACTTGTTTCTGTTTCCACTGTTGAGTACATCAATCAACCACTCAGTCGACCAATCTGGCCTTCTCTTCTGCTTTTGTGCATGTTGGCCAACCGATCTGGCCTTCGCTTCTGCTTCTGTGCACATTCGACGAACCCTGTCTTCTGCCTCTGCTAATGCCAACAAGTTAAAAACTCAACTTCATTGATTTTAGATCATCTATCCCACAATTCTCCACCTAGGTGAAGATTTCGCAAATCTGAGCCGAACATTAATGAATCGCCATGTCAACTCAGCAAATGAGTTGCATCATTAAGGCTGCCAATGTACCCCCTGCTCAAGGAATCAAGCCACACGTAGTTCATCCAAACGAGCTCCACCGAACTCAAGCAATTAGAAGGATGTAGAGTAGTTCTTACAATGGTTGAACTTAGCTCTCGGAGCCACCTTGGTAAGCATGTCTGTCGGATTCTTCTTCGTGTGAATCTTCTCAAGCACTAGATCACCTTCTTCGAGAATCTCCTAACAAAGTGAAACCTGACATCAATCGATGTACTTCGTTTGTGCATGATAGACCTGGTTCTTCGCCTAACAGATACACTTATGATATCACAATTGATTTTCAACTGATCCTTTTGATTCTCAAATCATCAAGCAATCCTTAAAACCAAATGTCCTTTATAGCCTCTGTCATGGACATATACTCAGCTTCTATTATCAACAAAGTGACAGTAAACTGTAAAGTCGAGCGCCAACTCATCAATGCTTAAGACAATGTGAAGACATATTCCGTTGTAGACCGGCGCTTGTCAAGATCTCTAGCATAATCAAGGTAACATACTACGTATACTCTTGCTTACCATTGATATCATTCTCAAATACCAATCCAGCATCTATAGTACCTTTGATGCACCGTAGAATCCACTTCATAGCCTCCCAATGACCCTTATTGGGATCATGCATGTATCTGCTAACCATACTAACGGCTTGTGACAAATCAGACCTTGTACACACCATAGCATACATCAAGCTACCTATTGTACTGTCATACGGTACATGAGATATAAACTTACGTTCTTCAACTGTACTAGAAGGCATAGTAGTTCTAAGCTGGAAGTGAGGAATCAATAGTGTACTTACAGACTTTGTATCACCATTGATATTAAACTTCTGAAGTACCTTTTGCAAATATTCCTTCTAAGTTAAGTGAACCTTGCCACTATCTTTGTCTCATTCAATTTTCATGCCAAGTACCTTTTTTTGCTTCACCTAGATCATTCATCTCAAACTCGAAAGACAATTAATATTAAACTCGAAAGATAATCAGTCAACATACCACGTACACTCTTCCTAACTATTATTATCAGTCTCAAATACCAATACAATATCTATAGTACTTTTGATGTACCGTAGAATCCACTTCACAGCCTCCCAATGACCCTTATTGGGATCGTGCATGTATCTGCTAGCTATACTGACGGCTTGTGACAAATTAGGCCTCGTACACACCATAACATACATCAAGCTACCTATTGCACTGGCATACGATACGTGAGACATACTTACGTTCTTCAACTGTAACAGGAGATATAGTAGCTCTAAGCTAGAAGTAAAGAGCCAACGGTGTACTTACAGACTTTGTATTGCCATTGATATTAAACTTTTGAAGTACCTTTTGCAAATACCCCTTCTGAGTCAAGCGTATTTTACACTCTATCTTTTTCAATTTCCATGCCAAGTACATTTTTTGCTTCACCTAGATCTTTCATCTCAAACTCGAAAGACAATTGTTTCTTCAACTTATCAATCAGTGATCTACTCTTGGAAGCAATAAGCAGATCATCAACATATAGCGACAAATAGATATACTCTCTACCTGGTAACTTATTACAGTAAACACATGGGTCATATTTACTTCTTGTGTACTTCTTGCCACGCATAAAACTGTTAAATCGCTTGTACCATTGCCTCGGTGATTGCTTCAGCCCATATAGCGACTTTTTCAACTTGCTAATCTAATTTTCTTTTCCTGCAGCTTTAAATCCCACCGGCTAAAACATAAAGATCTCATTAAGATCACCATGGAGAATGGTCTTCACATCGAGCTAATCCAGCTCCAAGTCGTATTGTGCCACTAATGCCAACAACATCCGAATGAAAGTATTTTACAACGGGTGAGAAAACCTCATTGTAGTCAATACATTCTCTCTGTGTGTAGCCTTTTGTTACCAATCCGGCCTTGTAGCGAACAGTAGCTTCATCCTGCAATCCTTGCTTCTTAACATACACCCACTTGCAACCAATGGCCTTCTTCCCCTTTTGAGTAATTCTAACAATTCCTAAGTATCGTTCATATAAAGAGAATCCATCTCTTCCAACATAACTTCCTTACACATCTCTGACTCAAAAATGATTTATGCTTCTCTAAATGTAAATGGAATAGCATCATCAATGACCGGGAGTGCATAAGTCACAATCATATTTGTAGTGAGTCATGCGGGCTTCTGTGGGTTTCTTCTTCCTCGACCAGCTGCAACAAAATCTTGGACATAACCCATAACTTGTCCTTGATTCTCAGTGTCTTCAGTATCCTCATCGTCTACATGATTCTCATCTTGTATCACTGTCGGTATAATCTCGAACGATACTGAACTACTTGGAGTATATGGAATAGCATCTCTCCACCTGCTGCGGTACCTTGTGGTCTTCTTACTCTCCACCTGCTGAGAGACAGTAAGCTTCATTATTGAAGCCTCATCAAATGTGACATCCCTGCTAAAAGTTGTCTTTTTGTCTTTCAGGTCCCTTATTTTGCAGTCTTTAACTCCTCTTTTAAACCCTAAAAACACACATTTCTTTGCTTTTAGATCTAACTTATCTTCCTTAACGTGATAGTAGGCAGAACATCCAAATATCCTAAGCAAATTATAGTCTTTGAGCAGTTTCCCCTGACCAAACCTCCATGGGAGTTTTACCACCTGTCGCAGATGACGGCTACTGATGAGATGACACGCATACATCAATGCCTCAGCCCAAAAGGAATTTGATAATCCATAATTTGATAACATACATCGAACCTTCTCTAACAATGTATGATTCATCCTTTCGGTCACCCCCATTCTGTTACAGTGTTTTTCTAACTGTGAAGTGTCTCTCTATGCCCTCATCACAACATAGTTGTAGAAAAGAATCACTGGTGTGCTTACCACCATTATCCGAACGGCGTAACTTGATCTTCCTTCATGTGTGTTTCTCCATATGCTTCTTCCACTTTACAAACAAATCTAAGACTTCCCCTTTGTATCTCATGATGTACACCTAACAACGTCTACAGAATCATCAATAAATGACACAAAATAGTGCATACCTCAAAATGATGCCATCTTGGTAGATACCTAAACATTCGTGTGAACGTCATCAAGAATCCCCTCTGTGCGGTGAATAGAGGTGCCAAACTTCATCTTGGTCTTGTTGTCAATGACGCAGTGTTCACAAAAACTCCAATTTGCAAGTCTGGGCACCCTTCAACAATCTTTACTGCAAGAGCTTGCAAAGTCTTCTCACCTTTGTGTCCCAGTCTCATATGCCATAACCCGATCAAATCATCTATACCAACTCAAGTTATTAGTTGCCCTGTAATAATATTATCCTTCAAGTGATAGAGATTATTGCACTAAACACTTTTTAATACAACCATAAAGCCTTTGAGCATCTTGAGAACACCATCTATACCAAAAAATTCTAGACCTTGTACCTCCAAAGCTTCAATTAAGATAAGGTTCTTTTTCATTTGAGGAACATATCTCACATCTTTCAACTCTCTCACAATCCCACCAGACATCTTGATAAGAACTGTACCCCATCCATGTTGCAGGTAGAGTCGTCACTCATCTACACCAAACCACCATCTACCTTCTCAAAGCTAGCGAACCAATTCCACTTGGGGCAAACATGGTGGGTAGCACTTGTATCCAGTATCTAATCAAAAATATCTGACTAGCAAACTGTAAAAGCAGTGATAGTAACTGAAACAACTGATGAGTCAAAATCCGAACCATTCACCTGTGAATTCTTCACCTGTGCGATGTTTGCTTCAGGCTTCTACACTTTCTTCTTGCTCTTGAACTTTAGACAATCAAGCTTTCCAATGTCCTTCCTTTTTGCAGAAAGCACACTGGTTCTTCAAATCAATCTTGGACTTCGATCTTCCACAATCGTCTTTACCCTTCCAATTGGAACTCCTTTCTCTTCCGGTCAATGTTTCTGCTGATGTGCTATTAGAAGACTCTTTGTCCTTCAGTCTCAGTTCATGATTCACAAGAGCAGTTGGACCTCATTGTAGATAAGGGATTGCTTACCAATGATGTGGGTGAGAATAAAGGTCTCATAATCATCATCTGGAAGATAGCTCAACAGGATCAACGCTTGGCCCTCGTCATGAATCATTTCAACCACATTAATTAGGTCTGCAAGAAACTTCGTATAGTTTTTCATGTGCTCGCCGATGAAAATCTCCAACTGGAAGCGATAAAGCCTCCTCTTGAGATGCGAGCGGTTCTCGATGCTTTTCGTCAAATACTTGCTCTATAGGATCTCCCATATATTTCTTGTGGAAGTTTCTGTCATCACATGATGCTTCAGATCCTGTGTCAAACAAGATCTGATAACGCCACACGTCATTTGATTCATCTTATCCCAATCTTTCTCTGAGATCTCTTCTGATTTCTTCTTAAACGGAAGAGAATCTTTCAAATTTGATGCGAGTAGCACATTTATCATCTCGCATATCCACATACTGAACTTATTCGTGCCATCGAACTTCACCACATCGATCTTCAATTGATGAACATTAACGGTCTTCACCGTTGATTGATTGCTATCGGCCATATCCTCTAAAAAACCAAACCATAACTGCAGAAACTAATCAGTGAAAATACATCGAAATAGATAAGGTCGAAACTTTACCTCCAAACGAAACCCTAAATTGGATTTTCGAAGACAATCTACTCCACCGATCCTAATGAAACCGGAAACTCTGATACCACTTGTTTGGTTCTCCAAAGGTTTAAAACAACGATCAGAGTAGCCGAGAACAATCACAATAGGCAAAAACAAAGAACAAAATAAAGAACACGAGATTAAACAAGGTTCAAAATTTTCCTACGTCCTCGGGGCAGAGGGGAGAAAGATCTTATTAACCAAGAGAATCCACCAAGATATGTTACAAATAAGGGTACAACGCCCCTCAATATATAACCAGAAAATCTACGAAGAAAAGAAAAACCAAAAACTCTGAAATCGAATAAGAAACGAAATCATAACCCAATCAGAAAATTGCAGAAGTGACTTGTGATCGATCAAGAGGTCGATCGTTAGCTATGCAGTCGCGGTCACTCCAATACAGTGCTCTCAATCAATCAATCAGGCGGTCGACTGACTTCACCATGTGCCATATGTGATTGACCAGGCAATCGATCACTAAGCCAAATTGCACCTGCGCTGCTCTCTGTTGGTCGGTCCACCACCGACCTGTTGAGAGGATCTAAAATCAAAGAGGTTAAGTTTTTAACTCATTGGTAATAGCAAAGGCAAAAGACAATGTTGGTCAACTGACATGCACAAACATGCATAAAAGTAGAACAGAAGGTCAGATCAATCGATCGTCCGGTCAACCGATGTACACAACAGCGAAAACAAGAATAGGTCGATTGACCGCCAGGTAGACCGACCAACAGAGAGCATTGCCAGCGCAATTTGTCTCAGCGATGCCCGATCGACCACATAATGGCACATGGTGAAGTCGGTCGGTCGATCCGAGAGCACTCTATTGAGGTGGCCATGACTGCATAGTTAACGGTTGACCGCCCGATCGACCGCCACTTGGAGCCGGTCGACTGCTCGGTCGACCGCAAGTCGGTTCTGCCAGTTTGCTGGTTAGGTACTGATTTCATTTCTGATCCAATTTTAGAGTCTCTGGTTTTCTTTTTCTTCGTGAATTCTCTGGTTATATATTGTGGGGTGTTGTACCTTTATGTGTAACATTTATTGGTGATTTGATTAATAAAATCTCTCCCCCTTCTACTCTGAGGACTTAGGCAAATTACCGAAGTTCGTTAAATTTTATGTTCTCTATTTTTTCTATTATAAGGACTAGAGGCACCATCGCAAAAGACTAGCCTTTTAGGTGGAGTTGTCTAAATCCTTATATACCCAAGATCATCCCTATGTCTAGCCGATGTGAGACTATTAATTCGACATCTAACTCAACAATCCCCCCTCGAACAAAGAGTCTCCATGCAAGCTCATCTATCGTCACGCTTAGAAGACCATGTGCTCCATCGAGATCATAAATCTTCACCACACGGGGCAGACACGCTTTACGTGAAGTACAAATTGTAGCGTTCTGCAAGCTACCAAATCTTCGAGATCCCAACTAGCTTTACAGGGGCTTATTGAGCCTTTTGCGCCCATTTAGGGAGTCAAACATCACCCACACACGCGACTAAGTTCGGGTATGGCTCTGATACCAATTGTAAAGACTTGGGGCACCATCCCAAAAGACTAACCTTCTAAGTGGAGTTGCCAAAATTCTTATATACCCAAGACATCCCCATGTCTAGCCAATGAGGGGCTATTTGTTCGACATCCAACTCAATACAAACAGCATATTCTATCCATTTAAGTTCATTCATATCTAATACAAAGAGAAAAACACCTCAATATTGATCCTTGATCTAAGACTACAGTTACTACACTGATAGTGGAGGAAGTTCATCCTCTCTAAATTGATCTTATGCAAGTCATATCTTCATATTACATGGCCCACCACATTACGTCCCTGGAGACCCTATTATCAGCTTTACTGAATCATTGAAAAACACATGAAAATCTATTGTCTTCTCTCAAAATATTTCTCTCAATTGTTCTGAGCAAGTATTTAGTTCCATGGGAGTTATCCTTGGCACTATAAAAAAAAAAGTTAATTTTCCCACGGAATTAATCATTTTCTTAGCCTCTGCAAATAGCTTTCTCCAAAAATTTCACTGCGGATTCATAACAAGATTCCACAGTAGCGTGTAAAACTTTGTATGTCTCCATTATTCATATAAATACCGAAGTTCTTCTCCTCCCGAAAATATAGGTTTTCTCAATTCCACACCAATTAACTGCTAATTTTTCTCAAAATGCATAATAATCTTCTCTAATGATAAGCGTTTTTCAAGATGTTAACCAGATGACATATCATAAACAATAAAATAAATAAATAAATGATTCAGTAATCTAGTATTTCTTCAAAGTTTCAATGAGTTTCCATACAATAACTCACTAATAAATAAATATTTCAAGAAAGATGAACAGCCGTGATAATTAAATGACAGTATTGCCCCCTGAAGTCTAGGGCAACGCATTCAGACAGCGGAAGAAGAAAAGGGCAGTACAGGAAGAAGAAAAAATAGCGGAAGCAGTACCTTGCTGAAGAGCTGGGGCCTGGGGTCGGAGGAGAGGAGCTTAAATTCCACCGGCGGTGACCTGAACCCGGCGGCGGAGCAAAACGACGGGAGCGCCACCAGCCCATCAGCCGTCACGCCCCAAATCCACATTATTTTTCCCAATTTTTTTGAGATATTTATTTATGTATTTGTTTTTGTTTTATTTCTTTCGTCCCCATTGCTTTTGGGGAAGATATTTTCAGAGCTTGGGTGTAGAAATTAGAGGACGCCGAGTACGGACTCCGTAGCATTACGTTTGACCCAGAGAATGGGCCGAGTTGGGCTTATTTGGCCCAATTAAAAGTAAGCCTGGAAGTGGGCTTTTTCTTTTAATTTTCTTACCAATTTAAGAAGATTAAGTAAATGTAAATTTCTATTGTTAAAATAATTTCAACATATTTTTCTTTTTTGCCTCGTTTTCTCTTTTATAGTCATAGTATGAAATTCTATAATTTTTTTTTATTCTAACAAATTTAAAACTCAAACATCTTCCTAGAATCATTCGACATTTAATCAAGAAAGATATTTGGATGATAAATCAATCAAGAAAGGTTTCTTCATAATCCCTACCTAATAATGCGTGGAATTGCCCACCAATTAAAAGATTTGAGGCACCATCTCAAAACACTAACCATTTAGATGGAGTTGCATAAATCCTTACATACCAAGACTATCTCCATGTCTAGCCGATGTGGGAACATTTGTTCGACCTAAATCCCAACATGCACACACCCTCCACACAACACCACCATCAGAACAAAAAGAAAAGGAAAAAACAGAGAAAAGAAAACAAAGCTACTTTTTAGCTTTTTGCCCTAAAAAGTTTTAAATTTTTTCTCGAGTGTAGAAAATAGAAATTAGAAGAGGATGAGTCCGGAGCACTTTGATAGAAAATAGAAATAGTTTAAGAGCAATTTGAGCAGTAGTAATGGACCAAGTTGAAGCTTATTAATTAATAAATAATAATTTAAAGTGCCAAAACTTGTTGCTTTCGGGCAGTGGTTATCACATTAGTCTTACACCCCAGTTCGATCCTGGGCAGCAACAATTAAAATTTTTCATTAATTTTTCTCTCTTTCCTTTAATTAAACTTTTTATGTTTCCTATTTATTTGGTTGCTAGAATAAAAATTAATTTGTAATTCCTCTTGAAATTTTTATTTTGATTTAATTTGTATCCGAAACCAAATCGGTTGGTTCTTGAAATAAGAAAAATATACATGTTTAGATATAATATATCACATGTTTATACGCATGTCTAAATATAATGTATCACATGTATGACATGTCTGTTAACATTTACAATCAGTATTTTTCACCCGAGTGTTGGAGAGGGTAGAGAGCGCAGAGGTGTTCCAGAGGCGGAGGGGCGAGCCGAGCCACTTCGGCGTGGGAGTGGTGGTCATGAATTTAGCACAGTGGAGACCAGGGAATTACGCCAACAAGGTGCAAGACTGGATCGCCAAGGTGACGAAGCAAGATAGACACAAGATCTTCGAGCACACCCCGCTGTCACCTTTCTTGGTGGTTTTCAGTTGGTCGCAGATTTTGTTTTCCCTCTTTTCTTCTTCTTCTTCTTTTTTTTTCCCCGGGTCGTTTTATTTTATTTCTTCTGTCTTTTTTTTTAATTTCTGAATCGGTTTTATTGTAAGGGAAGGCTGATTGGAATTAATTTTGCATTTGATGGCATCATATAGAGTTATAAAATAGAATTAGTTCCATGTGTTAATGGGAGGAGATTATTGCAGTGTTCAAGTAAAGATTACATGGATTTTTGTCTCAGTTAATTTGGTGTTTTCTTCGTTTTTGTTATCTCCGATAATCTTACCTCTTAGAGAAACCAAGCGACCTATGCCCTCAATCCGCTTGTCACATGGATTAGATACTTTTAACTAGGGGTGAGCATTGGTCGGTTCAATTCGATTTTTGCTGTTTTTTACAAAATCGAATCGAGCCGATTAAACTTGAGAACCGAACAAACCGAACAAATTCGGTTCGGTTTGGTTCGATTTTTTCGGTTATTCGGTTAGAAAACTAGTAGTCAAATATCATAAATTATAATCACATCTCAATCTTAATCAAATGGGCCATCAATTTACTATTCAGAAAATAACTATTTGTACTTTTATTTAGAAGATATATCATACATCTTATAAAATCCAACAATGACAAAAGTTTCCATTAAAAAAATTTTAGCATCAGTAGAATGCAAGCAATAGAATAATAATTAAAAGCGTAACTTTCTCAATATTTCATTTAGTTTAAGAAAAAAAATGGTTGAATAGATAGGAATATGATCAACATAGAGAAATATTAAATGTTACAATATTATAAAGTAGGAAAGTTTTAGAGAGTACCTGACCCCTTCAGCCTAGTGTGAACATGATGATAAAATGTGGTCGAGCAGATGATTTGAAGAAGACATCTTTTATCCTCTTTATATCATTTTCCTCCTCATTCCTCATCTTACGCATTGCCACTAGCAATCTGCCAGTGTCACAGAGCTACAGAAAAAGTTAAAAAAAAAAAAATGTGCCAATTGCAAGCATAAATTTAGACTCTTAACCGTATTAGAACATGGGATTATAACATGATTTGACAATGATGAACATTGGATTGCATGTAAGCTGTAAAATAACCTGATAAGAAGCAAAAGAACAAAAAAAACTGTTCTTTTTTTTTTGTATTCCATTCTTTTAAGTTTTAAGTGTTAAGCCTCTTATCTCCAAAATCTGTGTAGCACCCGTACCTGGGATACGTACCCAGATACGTGTCCCAAAATTTTTTCGACCATATTGCTCAATTTTATTCTTGTATGTGTTTTTGAGTTGTGATTGTTTAGTTTATTGAGTACCAGATCTGGATTCTTGGACCTAGAGTAAGCCCTGACCCGGACCGGGAACCCGATACCAGCCAAGAGCCCGATTTGACTTTCTGGTAGTCCGAATGGACCATTTTCAGTTTCAGAGACTGTTTTATAATATTTTAGATTTTTCATGATTTTCTAGAATTTTCTGAAATTTTTCTGCAAAATCTCCAAAACCGGTGTCGATCGGCATCGCTGACTGATTCCCGGATTTTTAATTTCCAAATGGGATTGAATTTTCAAAAATGGCTTTCACAGTATATCTTAGAATACCATTTTCTAGTTAAAAGCATTTTTTTGAGATTTTTCAAAATTTATCAAAATTTGACCGATCCTGGTGTCGGCCGGTATCGCCAGAAGATTTCAGGATTTTTATTTTGAAAACTACACTATATTTTTTGAATCCGATTTCACCAAACATTTTAGAATAATATTTTCTATTTTTGAGAATTTTTCGGAAGGATTCTGAAACAGTCGAATTTTCGCCTTATTAAAATAATAATAAAATTTGCCGTTATTTCTTTTTCTTACTTTTACCTCTCAAATCCTCTACTTATTACTTCCAGAATATTATATCAACTTTATTATTTAATAAAATATTTATTTATAAATTTTTAACTATTTTTAATCATTTCCTTTTAACTTTTCCATTTTCTTTTCATTATCTCTCTTTTTCTTCTTTCTTTTCTTCTCCTCCACTCCATCCTTTCTCCCACGCAAACGCAGCAGAGGCAGCAGCGGCAGCAGGGCATGGGCTGAGCACCATTCCCCCCACTCCATCTCCCTTCATCATCACAATTCCCATCCTCTCCATTAAATCATCTCACTTCCTTCCTTTTCTTTCCAATTTTCATTTCAAAACCACTTCATCCTCAACCTCCAACTCACGCACCCACTCGGCCGCCGCCTCCACCATCACCACCACCGCCTCCGGTGCCGCCCTAGCCGCCGCCACCGCACTCCCCACCACCCCACAAACCTCCTCTACTTCCAACAACCCCAAATTCCATCACCTCCACCTCCAATTTCAACAAAAACCCATCATCATCCATCTCCATCTCCTCCAAAATTCCTCCTCTCCACCACCAAATTCTCCCCTCCAACTACTCCATCACCACCTCCTCCACCTCCTCTAACATCCCAACACCACCAAACACCACCACCACCACCACAACCACCACCACCACCATCACCACCATCAACAACAACAACAACAACAACAACAATCCCACCTTCCTCCTCCTCCACCGCGCGCGCCGCCACCCCCTCCCCGCCGGCGGCGCCGCCGCCGGCCTGCAGCCGCCGCCGCCGCCGGCCTGCAACCGGCCGGCCACCCCCCACTCCCCCTCCTCCTTTTCATTTCTTTCTTTCTTACTTCCTTTCTTTCTTTCCTTTCATTTCTCCCCGAAATAAACTAACTTTCTCTCTTTCCTAAAATACCCCCACTTCATTCCAAAAACAACTTCCCTCTATTTACATCAATACCCTCCCCCCTTTAAATCACAAATTTATTTCTAAAAACGTCTCATTTTCCCTTTTTTCCTACAACTTTCTCTCTCCTCTCTCTTCCCTCTAAAATATTTATATAAATATTTATAATTATATATTTTAATATATATTGTGGGCTTGAGGTATACTTGAACGGTTCGCTGATTCCTCGGATTTTAACCGGTATTTTACCCGGTTTCAGGCGAGTACAACTTCATTTTTTACATACGTTTATTTTTATGCAAGTATTTTTAATATATTTAAAAATAACACTCTTGTATTTTAAGCTTGGAACTGGGATGTAAATATGTTAGCATGTCTAGTACTTAATACCGTAAATTTAATACATGATACCATGCTATGTAAGTTAATATGTGATGTTGCACTCGGTATTTACCCGACCTTGGACATGTTATGCCTGATACGTGATTTAGGATACCGACACTTGGCATGTTACACTAGGGATGTAATTTTTATCACCGGCACTTGATATTTACACCGGTACACAATAGTTGACACCGATATTGCCATGCTGTATTTGACACCGACATCTTTCATGCTATATTTGGTACTGATACATGACATGCTATATGTGATATGTGACACCTGGTATTGATACTTGCCATACTATGTTTGACATATGATACCCGGCTCTGATACTTGTCTTGCTACATTAACCACTTGACATTGGACCCTGATACTTGATACTTGACGCTTGTTCTTGACATACGGTATATGCTATACTTTCATGTGGTATAAATACCTGGACCTGACATTATGACTCTTGACCGGACATTACCACCCCTGATACCTGATTATATGACATATACATGACTATCACTGTTACGGGACATGACATGATTATTACATTATTATTACCAGATATTTGGTACTCCTGAGCTCCTGTACTCCTGTATACTTGAACCCCTAAAATAGGGAGGCTCCTGACATTACTCCTGTATTATACTACTGTTGACCCCGTAATAGGATAGTCATGGATATTGTACATTTGTGGACACCCCGTGAACATTATTATTTGAGACTCTGTCATATGTAAACAACTTACACCGGGATGGGGGAAATTGATGGGTAACGATATAGCTTCTGTGTTTATGATGGCCATACATATGTTGTACAACTTCCTGTTGGATTCGACCTGGATGGCCACCAGGCGCTTCCGAGGGGTATACTGGCACCCCTACCCCCCTGCCTGCCTGTCCGGGTGTGCTATAATCCCCTAGGTATATCCTGTGGGGAACGGTGACACTCTATTCCTGTTCGGGTGTATTGTGAGACCTTCGGGCATATAGTAAATCCCGGTGCCTAGCGGTACGTTCCGGCTCCAGTACCGGATAATCCTGGACCGTTGTCCCGGGCATGCACGGGACCCATTATAAACATGGTTCGTCGCTCCCCATCAATTTCCAATAACCAACCTCGCTAGATTTGTATGCGAAAGTATATGGCACCGGTTATATACCAAACATACAAATTGAACGAGTTAATAATAATAACCTAATAAATTGACTTCATGCATTCTGTGTCATTTCTATACTTGTCATTTATTGTAGTTACTCCATGCTTCCTAATTTGATCACATGACATTTGACCTGATATACATGCTTTTATTTCATTCCATATAAATGCTAATGTCATTTTTATATCTCACTATTTATTGTGATATTTCCTGCTTATTGATTAGGGTACATTATACTTGTCTTGATGCACTTGCTATTATTTGTACTTACCATTGGGTTTTTCTTATACTCGCTGGGTTATTCCTAACAACTCTGGATTTGCATGTCCAGATTTAGCAGCTTGGACCGAGGTGGACCCATCGGCCGAGGATCAGGCCTATCTTGAGGAGCAGGCAGATCAGCAGTAGTTCCGTCCAGTCTTTTCTCCCCACTCGCGAGATCCCCTTTCTAGCTCGTGAGTTATTATCTGTTGTTTTCTGCACAGTCTACTTTTGTATTATCTAGTGATGTAATATTGATGTAATATATATCACTGTTTGTGATGACTCAGTACTTGTATCATTTTGGGTTGGAATGTATAATACCACGTATTTTCGCACTATGATATCTGTGTTGTGTTGTATTGATGCTTAGCGTACATACGTGATGGTACCATCGCCCTGCGTATGTACGTCGCAGTGGCGTCTCCGTACCCGCCAGGATCGGGGCGCCACAGGTTGGTATCAGAGCCTAGGCTCTCACACCTTCAGTACAGCCAGTCTGCAAATTAATGTTGAATTAATTTGCGGCTGAGTCACACGAGTCTTTGTTATACATTCCAATCACAAGTACGAAGTTATCTATTCCTTTCTTGAAATCCACCCTTGATCTCATATTCTGTCATCTTTTCAACTCTCGGCTCGAATATGGAGAGACGGGGGACACGAAACGGTCCCAGCACTTCCCGGGAAGGTTCGAATGGGGAGAATGACATGATGAGGCTACTCCAGGGGATGATGGATAGCCAACAGCAGCAGACTGAGCTCTTACGGCAGGGATTGCTGACTGCGCCTCGGGAGCAGAGGCCGGGAACTATATCAGATTTCAGGAGGCTGCAGCCGGCAGAGTTCTTGGGCACGGAGAAGCCCCTGGATGCGGAGTAATGGTTGATCGATATGACCGATCTCCTGAAGGCGGCCCGAATTCCTGCTGAGAACCAAGTAGAAGTAGCCAAGATCCAGCTGAAGGATGTGGCGAGGACTTGGTGGCTTGCTGAAGAGGCGAGGCTGGATAAGCCTATCTCTTGGGACCAGTTCTCGAAAGGCTTCTACGAGAGATTTTTTTCCCTGCAACTGCTCAGAAGGAGATGGAGGAGCAGTTCATCAGACTGCAGCAGTGGAATCGGTCAGTGGATGAATATGCCGCTGAATTTCTGAGGCTTAGTCGGTTTGCACCATATATGGTGGCCGACGAGGAGAAGAGAGCTAGCAGATTTCAGCAAGGACTGAGGGTAGACATCCAGAAGACGGCATTCAGGACTCGGTATGGTCATTACGAGTTCTTGGTTATGCCCTTTGGGGTTACGAATGCCCCAGCAGTCTTCATGGACTTGATGAATAGGATCTTCTCACCCTATCTGGACAATTTTGTTTGGTGTTCATTGATGATATTCTGGTCTACTCCAAGAATGAAGAGGAGCATGCGGAGCATCTGAGGATTGTGCTACAGACTCTCCGACTGGAGCAGCTTCATGCCAAGCTTAGCAAGTGCGAGTTCTGGCTGAAGAGTATAGCATTCTTGGGTCATATTGTTTCTAAGGAAGGAATCTCGGTGGATCCCAGCAAGATTCAGGCGGTGAAGGATTGGCCGACTCCGAAGTCCGTGACAGAGATCAGGAGCTTCATCGGACTAGCTGGGTATTACCGAAGGTTCGTGCAGGACTTCTCGAAGATTGCAGCTCCATTGACCAAGCTGACTAGGAAGGGAGAGAAGTACATATGGACTGAGGAGTGTAAGTCTGCTTTTGAGGAGTTGAAGAACAAGTTGATTTCAGCTCCAATCTTGAAGACACCCTCAGGTACAGGAGGTATGGTTGTGTACTGTGATGCTTCAGGGAAGGGCCTTGGATGCGTATTGATGCAGCATGGACATGTAGTGGCTTATGCATCCAGGCAGTTAAAGCCTCATGAGAAGAATTACCCAACGCATGATCTAGAGCTGGCAGCTGTGATCTTTGCGTTGAAAATTTGGAGGCATTACCTGCTGGGTGACCGAGTGTCGATATACACAGATCACAAGAGCCTGAAGTACATTTTCACTCAGAAGGAGTTGAACATGAGGTAGAGGCGATGGCTTGAGCTGATGGCAGATTATGACATAGATCTGCAGTACCATCCTGGCAAGGTTAATGTTGTGCCAGATGCCCTGAGTAGAAGACCTGAAGCCAACATGGTTATGATACTCACTCAGCAGAAGGAGTTACTCAGGGAGATGGAGCGGCTAGATTTGATGGTGATCCGAAGGACCAGTGGACCTGTGCAGCTGATGGCATTCCAGATCCAGCCGACACTGATGGAAGAGATCAGAGAAGCTCAGAAAGAAGATCCTAGATTGCTGAAATTCAGAGAGTAAGTGGAAGCAGGGCTGAGGTCAGATGTTTGCATTCATCCTGATGGTGCACTTTATTTCAAGGGTAGAATTTGTATGCCTCAAGGGGAGATTAGACAGAAGATCTTAGCTGAGGCCCACAGCTCAGCTTACTCTATACACCCTGGAGGAACTAAGATGTATCAGGATCTGAAGCAACATTTCTGGTGGAATGCGATGAAGAGGGAGATCGCACAATATGTGGCGAAGTGTCTAGTGTGTCAGCAAGTGAAGGCCGAACACCAGAGACCAGCAGGATTACTACAGCCTTTGCCAATACCAGAATGGAAGTGGGAGCATGTTACTATGGATTTTGTCACCGCTCTACCCCGCAGTCCAAAGGGGAACAATGCAGTATGGGTAATTGTTGACCGTCTCACTAAGTCAGCACATTTCATACCTTTCAGAGTGGGACAATCTACAGAGCTTCTGGCAGACAAGTACATGAGGGGGATTGTTCGACTGCATGGAGTTCCTGTCAGTATTGTGTCGGACAGAGACACGAGATTCAGATCTCACTTCTGGGAGAGCCTTCAAGAGAGTCTGGGGACCCGTCTGAAGTTCAGCACATCTTATCATCCTGAGACAGATGGGCAGTCCGAACGGACCATTCAGATCCTAGAAGACATGTTGAGAGCTTGTATGATAGACTTCAAGGGATCGTGGGAAGACCATCTACATTTGGCAGAGTTTTCCTACAATAATAGCTATCAGGCGAGCATCAGGATGGCTCCATTCGAAGCCCTGTACGACAGGAGATGCAGGTCACCATTATGTTGGGATGAAGTTTGTGAGAGAAGGCATTTGGGACCAGATGTGATAGTACAGGCTGTGGACAAGATCAGGATTATCCAAGAGCACCTTCGTGCAGCCCAGGACAGACAGAAGAGTTGGGCAGATTCCAATAGAAGACCGTTGGAGTTCCAGGTGGGAGAGCATGTGTTTCTGAAGATATCTCCGACCAAGGGAGTGATCAGGTTGGTGCACGTGGGAAGCTGAGTCCGAGGTATATAGGCCTTTTGAGATATTGGATCGAGTGGGAGAAGTGGCCTACAGATTGGCACTACCACCATCACTGGAAGGAGTGCACAATGTGTTCCATGTGTCGCAACTGAGGAGATACATCAGGGATGAGAGCCATGTGTTGGATTATTCAGAGTTGGAGTTGCAGCCGGATTTGTCATATATTGAGCAACCAATGGCTATTGTGGACAGAAGTGTCAAGACTCTGAAGAACCGGACCATCCCGTTGGTGCTTGTTTCATGGAACAGGCATAGTCCGGGAGAAGCAACTTGGGAGCGGGAGGACGTCATTCGTGACCGTTACCCGCATCTGTTTGAGCCTTGAGTGGTAATAATCTCTTGTACTCCATTCTTGTCTTATCAATTCATTATTTCCATGTTCATCTCTTTCCTTATAGAAATTTCGAGGACGAAATTTTTGTTAGGTGGGTAGATTGTAGCACCCCGTACCCGGGATACGTACCCAGATACGTGTCCCAAAATTTTTTCGACCATATTGCTCAATTTTATTCTTGTATGTGTTTTTGAGTTGTGATTGCTTAGTTTATTGAGTATCAGATCTGGATTCTTGGACCTAGAGTAAGCCCTGACCCGGACCGGGAACCCGATACCAGCCAAGAGCCCGATTTGACTTTCTGGTAGTCCGAATGGACCATTTTCAGTTTCAGAGACTGTTTTATAATATTTTAGATTTTTCATGATTTTCTAGAATTTTCTGAAATTTTTCTGCAAAATCTCCAAAACCGGTGTCGATCGGCATCGCTGACTGATTCCCAGATTTTTAATTTCCAAATGGGATTGAATTTTCAAAAATGGCTTTCACAGTATATCTTAGAATACCATTTTCTAGCTAAAAGCATTTTTTTGGGATTTTTCAAAATTTATCAAAATTTGACCGATCCTGGTGTCGGCCGGTATCGCCGGAAGATTCTAGGATTTTTATTTTGAAAAATACACTATATTTTTGAATCCGATTTCACCAAACATTTTAGAATAATATTTTCTATTTTTGAGAATTTTTCGGAAGGATTCTGAAACAGTCGAATTTTCGCCTTATTAAAATAATAATAAAATTTGCCGTTATTTCTTTTTCTTACTTTTACCTCTCAAATCCTCTACTTATTACTTCCAGAATATTATATCAACTTTATTATTTAATAAAATATTTATTTATAAATTTTTAACTATTTTTAATCATTTCCTTTTAACTTTTCCATTTTCTTTTCATTATCTCTCTTTTTCTTCTTTCTTTTCTTCTCCTCCACTCCATCCTTTCTCCCACGCAAACGCAGCAGAGGCAGCAGCAGCGGCAGCAGGGCATGGGCTGAGCACCATTCCCCCCACTCCATCTCCCTTCATCATCACAATTCCCATCCTCTCCATTAAATCATCTCACTTCCTTCCTTTTCTTCCAATTTTCATTTCAAAACCACTTCATCCTCAACCTCCAACTCACGCACCCACTCGGCCGCCGCCTCCACCATCACCACCACCGCCTCCGGCGCCGCCCTAGCCGCCGCCACCGCACTCCCCACCACCCCACAAACCTCCTCCACTTCCAACAACCCCAAATTCCATCACCTCCACCTCCAATTTCAACAAAAACCCATCATCATCCATCTCCATCTCCTCCAAAATTCTCCTCTCCACCACCAAATTCTCCCCTCCAACTACTCCATCACCACCTCCTCCACCTCCTCTAACATCCCAACACCACGAAACACCACCACCACCACCACAACCACCACCACCACCATCACCACCATCAACAACAACAACAACAACAATCCCACCTTCCTCCTCCTCCACCGCGCGCCGCCGCCCCCCCTCCCCGCCGGCGGCGCCGCCGCCGGCCTGCAGCCGCCGCCGCCGCCGGCCTGCAACCGGCCGGCCACCCCCCACTCCCCCTCCTCCTTTTCATTTCTTTCTTTCTTACTTCCTTTCTTTCTTTCCTTTCATTTCTCCCCTAAATAAACTAACTTTCTCTCTTTCCTAAAATACCCCCACTTCATTCCAAAAACTACTTCCCTCTATTTACATCAATACCCTCCCCCTTTAAATCACAAATTTATTTCTAAAAACGTCTCATTTTCCCTCCTTTTTCCTACAACTTTCTCTCTCCTCTCTCTTCCCTCTAAAATATTTATATAAATATTTATAATTATATATTTTAATATATATTGTGGGCTTGAGGTATACTTGAACGGTTCGCTGATTCCCCAGATTTTAACCGGTATTTTACCCGGTTTCAGGCGAGTACAACTTCATTTTTGACATACGTTTATTTTTATGCAAGTATTTTTAATATATTTAAAAATAACACTCTTGTATTTTAAGCTTGGAACTGGGATGTAAATATGTTAGCATGTCTAGTACTTAATACCGTAAATTTAATACATGATACCATGCTATGTAAGTTAATATGTGATGTTGCACTCGGTATTTACCCGACCTTGGACATGTTATGCCTGATACGTGATTTAGGATACCGACACTTGGCATGTTACACTAGGGATGTAATTTTTATCACCGGCACTTGATATTTACACCGGTACACAATAGTTGACACCGATATTGCCATGCTGTATTTGACACCGACATCTTTCATGCTATATTTGGTACTGATACATGACATGCTATATGTGATATGTGACACCTGGTATTGATACTTGCCATACTATGTTTGACATATGATACCCGGCTCTGATACTTGTCTTGCTACATTAACCACTTGACATTGGACCCTGATACTTGATACTTGACGCTTGTTCTTGACATACGGTATATGCTATACTTTCATGTGGTATAAATACCTGGACCTGACATTATGACTCTTGACCGGACATTACCACCCCTGATACCTGATTATATGACATATACATGACTATCACTGTTACGGGGACATGACATGATTATTACATTATTATTACCAGATATTTGTACTCCTGAGCTCCTGTACTCCTGTATACTTGAACCCCTAAAATAGGGAGGCTCCTGACATTACTCCTGTATTATACTACTGTTGACCCCGTAATAGGATAATCATGGATATTGTACATTTGTGGACACCCCGTGAATATTATTATTTGAGACTCTGTCATATGTAAACAACTTACACCGGGATGGGGGAAATTGATGGGTAACTATATAGCTTCTGTGTTTATGATGGCCATACATATGTTGTACAACTTCCTGTTGGATTCGACCTGGATGGCCACCAGGCGCTTCCGAGGGGTGTACTGGCACCCCTACCCCCCTGCCTGCCTGTCCGGGTGTGCTATAATCCCCTAGGTATATCCTGTGGGGAACGGTGACACTCTATTCCTGTTCGGGTGTATTGTGAGACCTTCGGGCATATAGTAAATCCCGGTGCCTAGCGGTACGTTCCGGCTCCAGTACCGGATAATCCTGGACCGTTGTCCCGGGCATGCACGGGACCCATTATAAACATGGTTCGTCGCTCCCCATCAATTTCCAATAACCAACCTCGCTAGATTTGTATGCGAAAGTATATGGCACCGGTTATATACCAAACATACAAATTGAACGAGTTTAATAATAATAACCTAATAAATTGACTTCATGCATTCTGTGTCATTTCTATACTTGTCATTTATTGTAGTTACTCCATGCTTCCTAATTTGATCACATGACATTTGACCTGATATACATGCTTTTATTTCATTCCATATAAATGCTAATGTCATTTTTATATCTCACTATTTATTGTGATATTTTCCTGCTTATTGATTAGGGTACATTATACTTGTCTTGATGCACTTGCTATTATTTGTACTTACCATTGGTTTTTTCTTGTACTCGCTGGGTTATTCCTAACAACTCTGGATTTGCATGTCCAGATTTAGCAGCTTGGACCGAGGTGGACCCATCGGCCGAGGATCAGGCCTATCTTGAGGAGCAGGCAGATCAGCAGTAGTTCCGTCCAGTCTTTTCTCCCCACTCGCGAGATCCCCTTTCTAGCTCGTGAGTTATTATCTGTTGTTTTCTGCACAGTCTACTTTTGTATTATCTAGTGATGTAATATTGATGTAATATTATATCACTGTTTGTGATGACTCAGTACTTGTATCATTTTGGGTTGGAATGTATAATATCACGTATTTCCGCACTATGATATCTGTGTTGTGTTGTATTGATTCTTAGCGTACATACGTGATGGTACCATCGCCCTGCGTATGTACGTCGCAGTGGCGTCTCCGTACCCGCCAGGATCGGGGCGCCACAATCTGTCTAAAAAAGAAATTAACAGTGCATATAGGAATCATATTATTTGATCTTAAGTAAAACACCATAGACATAAATATAGCAACATGAACATTAAAATCCAAGCACAAACTATGTTCTTCACTTACTAGCAAGTCTAGCATGCATGAATGAGAGAGGTACATGGAAAAAATAGATTATACCCAAATCAATGTCGAGATCACTATCATCTCCTTTAAATCACAAGTTCGTAACTGTGAGCTCAATCGCAAGCTTCCTAAATCTGAAAAAAGAAAGAGATAAAATAAAATATAATCAAAACAATATTAGCACCTTAAAAAAAAGAAAATCAAAATTCAAAGAGATTTCATTATATACAAATGCATACCTTTATCCAACTTCTCATGTTCATCTAAATCGTCTTCAACACTTGTCCTTTTTTGTGTTGCCATGGCAGACCGAAGCCAATCTGCTGTACAAATAAGACATTGTATAATTCTGGGAGTCAAGAAGCTCCTAAATGGATCAAGTACTCGTCCGCTAGTACTAAATGCGGTTCAGAAGCCACCAAAGAGATAGGAATAGCCAACACATCACGAGTCATTTAGAGAGGATGGTAAACCTTTCACTATTGACTTTCCAATAATGAAGAATGTCAAAATTAGGACTTTCACGTTCTCTTGCTTCACTTAGATACATTTCTAACTCTGATTGTATCCTCTTATTGATGTTTTTTCATTGATTTTGCAAAGGGAAAAACTTACAAAAAAAGGGTCGAGGAGCGAAATTACAAGTATTCTTTGAAGTAAAAAGATTACAAGTAGATCTCCTCTGAGATTTCTGGGGAAGTGTGCCGATAGGAATCTGATCAGCGCGCGATCACTTTATCCTTTGACGATGCGATCGATCAGACAATCGGACTGCTGCTTGATGGGATTCCCTTCTCGCCTGGTTTGGGGGAATCGGAGAACAGAAGGTTGGTAGAACCCTCTTATTACTTCTCAAACTGCCTCCCCTTAGGAATTCCTTCTCGCCTGGTTTCGAAGATTCCTTAAAAGGGAGGAAGATCCTAGGGTATTAGCACCCTGATTAGAGAAATAATTCTCTGAATTCTTGGAAGCAAGAGTTTGGGTCTCTGTTTAGCCGTCTCTCCTCTTTTTCCTCTGCTTTTCAGCCTCTCTCTCCGTGTGTGTGTTCGTATACTCTGGTGGGCTATTTATAGAGAGAGCAGGGGTACAATTGTCCCTTGAAAGTCTAAAAAAAGATTGAGTCAATCTGTTTAAATCTGGAAAGTAGCCTTGCCGCGAGGCTACAATCAGCTTTTGCGAAGTTAGGAATAGCAGATAATGTTAATATCCTGATCCGCTTTAATTCTTTCTAAATAACTGAAAGCGAAAGGGCGTATCAAACCCTTGGCCTGGTGGTTTCCTCAACACGTGGTCGAATCGTACCTCCTTAGGCCTCTCTTTTCCCTTTGCTGGGATTGGAGCGGATGCGGGTACTTGTACTGACGTGGTTTGCTGTTGTATCTCGTCAGTAGACTTTTCATACTACCTCAAGTATGCTTTTCCGGATCGGGTGCCCGTCTGTTGAGGCGCATCGGCTTGCGCTGCGCAAGCATGCTTTTTTCCTTCGGAATCACTGAGGGAAGCCGATGTCAGATTGCCGTCGTCTGGCAGGATGGAGATGACATTGCAAGACTTGCCCTTTGAGTGGGGCTGCTTTGGATCCCGCTGTACGTCTTGGACGAGGTCTGGATGTATCCACATGACTTCTCCTGTCTCCAATGTTAAGGGAACAAGACCCTTATTGTTTTGAGCTGTAGCTGGAGGATGTTTGACTTCCAACCGTGGCGCAGGGACGGAATAAGTCCCGTCAGGAACTGTGACCTTTGGAGCTTTGCCGAACTCAAGAGTTACCATATTGGCAGTGACTTTCTTCTGCTCCGTCTTCAACGTAAGAACCCCGGCATCGACCAGGGCTTGTATTCTGTCCTTGAGGACATAGCACTTGTCAGTAAGATGGTGGATCATCCTGTGGTAGAGGCAGTATTTAGGGTCGTTTGTGCGCCCTATCTCATTGGGACGCCGAGCATCTGGCAGCTTCATTTTGTTCCCTTTGTGGAGCAGATGGAATATCGTGACCACCTGATCGTCTTTGAAGGAGTACTGCTTTGGAGGGAATTTGGGCTCCTGATTGTTGAAGCTGCTCTTCCTAGCTTTTGACTGCACATCTCCGGATAACTCCACAGACATAGTCTCTTTGCCTTTAGCTTGAGAAGATTGCGGTAGGTCGCCACGCCCTTTGTTGTTCATCCCCCACTTGCCTCTAGGGGCGGATGGTTCGAACTTTTTAGCCGACTTCTCGGCTATCTCAGCTTGTTCGACCAATTCCTTCCAAGTGTGGGCTTTGACATCCCCCATGCGAACTTCGACTTGGTTTAGGAAGTTGTGTCTGCATGTCTGTAAGAGCATGGGTAATGGCATCCCTGCTGGGCACACCAAGGATAAGTTTCTGAACCGTTCAATGTAGTCACGGACAGATTCGCCCTTCCTCTGCACAATGGAGAGGAGTTTGTCCATGGTCACTTCGGTATCGTCCTCATAGAAACGAGAAAGGAACCGAGTTTCCAGGTCGATCCAGGAGTTGATAGAGCCCGGGGGAAGACTGCGAAACCAGTCAAATGCCACCCCCTTTAAGGTACCAATGAAAAGCCTAGCCATGATGGCGTCATCGCTTATGACATTACCAGTCTGAGACCGGAAATAGTAGATGTGTTGATTTGGCGAGCTCTTTCCATCATAGGTATGCAGCGTTGGCGGTTTGAACTTCGGTGGATACGGCACCGAATTCCACTCCAGCGGATAAGGACGGACTGCCCCTACCTTCTTTAATTTATCCCTCTGAGCCAGGGATGCGATCTGAGCTTGGAGGCCCTTAAGGACTTCGGCGTCTAAGGAAGAACCCTCCTTGGATTTCTCCAACTTGGCTGCTCATTGCTGAAGTGTTCCTCCTCATCGTGATTGCTCCCGGCATCATTGTTGTTCCGGTCACTGAGGAGTTGAGCGAGCATCCGTTGAATGTTGTCCAGAGCCTCTTGCTGAGTTCTGGAAGTCTGCTCCTGAGCTTCTAGGCGCCGACGAAGGTCGTCGTTAGCGCTATCAGCCATGTTGACTAATACTCTGTCTGTTCGCACCGAGCTAAGTGTCGCCGAAGAGGCGTACCCACTGTCTTCATCTTCTTCATCTGATGATTGGAGTGACCTCCTGGGCTGTGACGAGGCTAGGGCCGTCGAGGAAGAAGGCTGTTCATAATTGTAGGGTATCGCCACCCTAGATCTGGTGTTTCGGGAAAACACCTTCTTCATGTACCAAGACTTTGCCTAAGCCTGGGCTGTAATCTGGATCTGGGGACTCTCGTCCTCTTCCGGTCATGTTGACGGATGCGGAGGGCAGATCTCGCGAGATGCTCCTTCTGCGATGCCTCATCGGGGTTTGTACCGATAGTCGATCAAAGACTGACCGTCGTCTTGGAGGAGTGGCGGGGATTGGTCCCAGCCGGCAATGGATGGAGTGGAGTGTCACCAGCTGACATCCCACTTGTCGACAACAGGGGAAGAGGTTGTCTATCCGTCAACAATTTCTTCAAATCAGACCCGGTTGGGTCTCTGCAATCGAGCGCGAAGGCTCTTTTGGGTCGCACATAGGACGATGTCCTGCTCCTTTTATCCCTGCAGAAGGGATTAGCACTGAATAGTGCTTTGGTTCTAGCTTCGCCATCAGACGTGAACTTAGTGCTTGACGCACTGGAAAGAGGAGCACGCTGTGGTGCTTTACCCGCTATGCTGCTGCGAAGGCAATTAGCCTTAGATAGTACTTTGGCTTCAGCTTCGCGGTCATGGACCCTGCGCGTACGCTGTGGTACAGTAGCTTCGCTCGTGAGAACGAGGCCGGCGCAAGGCATTGCTGCTCTTGAATTGGACGACGGTATGATTGCCGTCGTATCTTTATGATTAGAGCAGACAGGCATCTTGCCTTTTTCTTGGCGAGAGAGGCGCGGTTTAGGCGTAGCTACGCCTGAAGCTTCAGTTGAAGACTCCTGTTTAGGCTTCCATACCCGCCTTGGCAGAGGAGACTTAGGTTCCCAGGGAACCTGATTAGCCACACGCGAGGCTGAGGGGTGTTGGCAGAATTCTGCTTCCGGTTTCTGATTTGAAACCTTGGCCGTGGAAACCTTCCTATGCTTCCGTGCTCGAAGCATTGGGCCACCCCCAGAGAGGACTTCTTCAAATCTTGCTTGATCGAACTGAACCACCAAGTTCTCACAAGTAAAGGAATCAGACTGCGGACGTGCTTCCTTGTTGCGCCAAATAACCGCAGTAAGTTCGTAGAGAACCTTTTCAGTCTCCGCAGAGACTTTCCTTGAAGATTTAGCCAGAGAAGCTCTGGCTGCACCGACTTTTCTGAATTCAGAGTTAGACCCGAAGGTCTGTTCGTCGCATTGCGACACTTGATTCTCGGCAGTGGAGAATTTGTTCCCCAGCGGAGTCGCCATCTTGTTTTCCATTATGTTTGCAAAGGGGAAAACTTACAAAAAAGAGTTTGAGGAGCTAAATTACAAGTATTCTTAAAAAAAGATTACAAGTAGATCTCCTCAGAGATTCTAGAGAAGTGTGCCGATAGGAGTCTGGTCAGCGCGCGACCACTTTGTCCCTTTGACGATGCGAGCGATGAGATTCCCTTCTCGCCTGGTTCGGGGAATCAGAGAATAGAAGGTTGGTAGAACCCTCTTGCTGCTTCTCAAAATCGCCTTCAATTAGGAATTCCTTCTTGCCTGGTTCCGGAGATTCCTTGAGAAGAAGGACGATGTTAGGGTATCAACACCCTGGTTAGAGAAAGCAATTCTCTAAAGGGTCTCTGAATTCGAGAGCGCACGGTGCTTTGTGAAGAAGTCTCTGCTTGTGGAGTCTTCTCTCTTTTTCCCGTCCTCTTTCGATTGATCGATCTTCTCTCCTTGTACCCCTGGCGGGTTATTTATAGGGAGAGCAATGGTATAATCATCCCTTGAAGATATGGAAACAGATTGAATCAAATCTGTTTAAATCTGGAAAGTAGCCTTACTGTGAGGCTAAAATCAGCTTCTGCGAAGCTAAAATTGGCAGGTCGGTTGATCTTCTTGATCCTTTCCATATCGTTGGAGGATTTCTCCCTGATCTTCTTATTCGTTTTTAGAAGAGTCAAGAGATTGTGGCAATCAACTGCCAAATTTGATCTCTGATTTGATCTTAATTGGATTTGATCTGATTGGATCCGATCTTATCTGGAGATTTTGATTGGTCAAAGGTTGACCATAGCAGACCAATAGCGGAGCCGTCCGCATTGAGCTTGCAGCGGAGCTAGAGGTAGCTTCTGGCGAAGTCTGAAAGAAACCCTTTGGCGGAGCTGGAAGTCCCCCGTGGCGAAATTTGCGAGTTAGCTTCTTGGCGAGGCTTTGGATGGCTTCGAGGCGAAGTCGAGTGATATTAGCCTCTCAAGCGAGGCTATCCCTTTGGGCTCATGCGATGCTAAGTGCTAGCATCTTAGACCTGCTGAGGTCTGTTTAGAAACAATCCGGGTTCACTATCTGCTTGCTGGATCAGTGGAGTCCAAGTTGCTTCCTTGTCCCTTAGAGATGGGTGAAAACTGGTCTTCAGCTCGTCTGTCACTTGTCTTTTGTAAATGTCAACAAATTTAGACATTGTTCGGACCAATAAGAATCTTGTCTTTTTTAAGTGTCAACAACTTTCTCCTTAGGTCAATCTCCTAAATGAGTTCGAGATGTCCCTAGGGGCCAACGTCTAGCAAATTTTATTAAGGCTTGGGTTGTGTGAGTGAGGAGGTGATTTTGGGCTAAGAAAGGGGTATGACTTCCCCCACCTTATATTGTATTGGGTTTTGCCCTTAAATTCAATTTATGCAAGTGTGTAATATAGATAAGAATGAACTCACAAAGAGAGTAAATCACCCACGTGTTTGTCATATACTATATGCAATGTCATATGTACACCTCCTATCAATATCACAACAACACAAGAATAAAATACAGTATATTGGAATGAAAATTAACATGTGCCAAGATGCAAATATCTAAACCGTCTTAAAACATCCAATTTCTGCATTTTAGTTCTTAAAATTATTTATAGTGCATAGGTAATATAAGAAAAAATTAGCAGCAGAATATAAGAATATATAAGAATTTACCCAACCACACAAGAGCAAGTGTGGGCTTCTGTAATGCTAAAACTTTAACCTGTACACCAAAAAACAAAAAAGAAAGTTAACAAAAACGTGAAATCAAACATCCCCATCCCCGGCAACGGCGCCAAAATTTGATCGGGGAAACCACGAAAAGTGTATGTTTTGAAATCAAGATTTAAAGTGTGTGCTTTGGCTTCCTCGATACTTCCGTTATTAGAGGCTAAAACAGTCGAATCCACAAGGACGAGAGGTGATAGAAGCTTTACTGGAATGTTCACGTGTGTGTTAAAAGTTCTTCAATATTTTAAAGAATGAAAAGAAAGGAAAACAAAGAATGTAAAGAGAAGCACGGTGAAAACAAAAAGTGAGAAACATAGAAGAAATGGTTTTTGAGATTTTTGGATATATTTCTAAAATAAAGTGAAAAAGAAAGAAAACCTATGGCTATTAACTACTAATGACTCCACTAACCATGCTAACCTCTTAGTAATAGTTGCCTCACATGTATCCTTGGCAATCACTAGTCCTTGGTTCAAGAGTGTTTCAAAACATGACCCATATCCCACTAAACAAAACAAGTGCAAGGTGCACATAAACCATCAAAACTAAACAAGAGTAAGCATGGAGTAAAGTAATGTTAGCTTATTAGAGAGTTAGGAAGTTAGAGTGTTAGATTCATCATCATGAGCCATCAATGGCTCTTATAAGAGTAAGACCAAGTAGAGGCTATTAGATTCATGTGGATTATCAAATAAGAAGTTAGTAAGTTAGTGCTTAGTAGTTAGTTGCCATGAGAGAAAATTAGCTAAATATGTAAAAGGAGTTAGGGAGAAGAAAATAAAGAGAGGTAAAGAGAGAACATTTCATAGATTGTCATCTTCTATTACAAAAACTCTTGCTTTTCAACCATATAACACACACACTCTCTCTCTCTCTCTCTCTCCTATTACAAGATCTATAAGAAATAAAAATACAAAGGAAGAAGAAGAACTAACCTAAACTAAACTATTTTAAACTACAACATGAAAAGAAACTACCTTAACTCTCTGTATATCTTCATCTGAAGAACCCCAGGGGGTATATATAGGCACCAGGGGAAAGGGGCCAGGGGCACAAACCCTGGCCCAAAGCACGGGCGCGGCCCCGCCCGTACGGCTGTGGAAACGCGGCGCAGGCCACGTTTCCGCGGCTCTTCTAGAGCCGCGTGCGCGGCCCCTGCTGCCGCCTGCTGTCGCGTCTGTCCCCTGTAGGCTGCAGGTCCCGATTTCTAGTTTTGGGCCCCTAGTTTGACGAATCAGCTCTCCAAAGTCAATTGCTATATTATAGGACTTTAAGCACCCATTAAATGGTGATTTAGGGTCTTCTTCTTTATTGTACACCATGGACGTAGAAACATACAAGAGAGGTATTATTAGCATAATTTAATATGAAAAAATGTGAAGATGTGGTATGAAATATGCAGTTTTAGAGATTAATTAAGGCACTACTATTTAAGACATAGGGCGTGTTTGTTTCGCCGTAAAACGCCGCAAAACGCAAATCGTAAAACTTCTTTTCCATTTTTCGTTATTTGTTTTGCTGAAAAATAAGTTGCAAAATGCAACTCTTCTTTTCCTATTTGCAGTTGCTACAGTTAAATTTGTGGTCATGTAAATATCACTTTTACACTCATATTTTCTCACTTGCAGTTGCTACAGTTAATTTTGTGGTCATGTAACTCTCACTTGTAGTACACTTATAGTTCAAAACAGTTACTTGATAATCAATATATAATTTAATATTATTAAATTTTAATATTTTAAATAGTGTTCAATTTCTTATTTAATTATTTTATATTTTTAATCTTTAATTTTTTATTGTTTTTAATATTGTTTTAATATTTAATATTTTACTATTTAATTTAATATTTTATTTAATATTTTATTTAATACTTTATTATTTTATTAATACTTATTCCATTTTTTATTATTTATTTAGAGTTAATATTTAATTAATATAACAATATTATACTTTAATATAAAATTATTATATATTTAATTATTTATTTTTTAATATAAAAAATTACTTTATTAATATCATAATATATTTTATTATTATATTAATATTTTATTATGTTAATATTGTAATAATAATTCAGTATAATAATACTATAATGATAATTTATTATTAAATTATAATTATATTTTACTTTGTTAATTTTATATTTCTATAATATTACAATAATATTATAATAAAATTTATATTATAATAATTTTCAAGTATTTTTAATATTATAATATTATAACTATAGTTTATTATTTTTGTAAGATTTTTAATGTTATAATAAAATTTATATTATAATAATTTTCAAGTATTTTTAATTTTATAATATTATAACTATATTTTATTTTTTGTAAGATTTTTTTAATATTTATATTTTATTAGTATTCTTAAAATTTTATTAATGTTCTTTAGATTTTCTTAAAATTTTATATTATTTATTTAGTTAATATTTTAGTAATAGTTTACTATTTATACTAATATTTTATTAATATTATTGTTATAAATAAAATATTAAGATTATTAATTTTTATCTCCAATTTATTAATATAATTTAATTTGCAATAGTAGATTTTAATTTAATAGTATTTATAATATTTAAATCACTGTTACAGTTATTTTGTGGTCAACTTTTCTACTTACACTTTTACATTACCAACCAAACACCGTAAAACACAATATATTTTACCATTTACGCTTTCACTTTATCAACCAAACACCGTAAAACACAATATACTTTTTCATTTACACTTCACTTATCAACCAAACACCGTAAAACACAATATACTTTTTCATTTACACTTCACTTTATCAACCAAACACCGTAAAACACAATATATTTTCTCTGCTACAGTTCAATTTTTTCATTCTCATTTTACGACTTACGACTTGCGACGTTTTGCAACGAAACAAACAGGCCCATAGCCTATGAATATGCAGTCCATAGTTCTTGCTCCCAACTTAGTCTTTTTAGATAATGGTGCTAGCAAGTTTGCAAGACACCCCCACATTTTGAGTTAATGGTAGGAAGGTATTCTTCCATGCCATAACTCAAATGATATAAGATCAAGTTTCTTGTAGGGTATTCTGTTTAGAATATAATTTGTAGTTAATAGAGCTTCCTCCCACAAGTTCTGCGGAGCTTCAGAACTTACGAGTATGGAATTGACTATCTCCTTCAAAGTTTTGTTCTTCCGTTCAACAATTCCATTTTGTTGAGGAGTATATGGTGCTGTAGTTTGATGGATTATATCAAATTTAGCACATAACTACTAAATAATTTGATTCATATTCTCCGCCTTGATCGGATTTTAGAATCTTGATATTCTTATTGAGTTGATTCTCAACTTCGGCTTTATATATTATAAGCATACTCATTGCCTCATCCTTGCTGTTTAGAAGATACACATAACAGTATCTTGTACAGTCATCAATAAAAGTAATAAAATACTTTTTTCTGCTCTAGTTTGCGTAAACTTCAAGTCACACAAATCGCTATGAATTAACCCTAAAGGTTCTGTATTTCGATCAATTGAGTGAAATGAATTTTTCGCGAACTTGGCCTTGACACAAATCTCACACTTGCGAATTTCTTCCAAGTTGAGTTTAGGAATATATCCTAGATTAAACAAATTTTTAAAGACTTGTAATTTACATGCCCTAATCTAGCATGTCATAAATTAGAGACTCAAGCAAATAAATAGAAGACTTTTCTTTATTTATAAACTTAGGGTACAAATATACAGATTTTTTTGTCCACAACTGCAACATTGGCCTTAAAAAGGCCATCAATATGATAACCCTTACCCACATACATCCCACCCTTAGTAAGTACAAATTTATCTGATTCGAAAATCATTCTAAATCCTTTCTTACTAAGTACTGATTCAGAGATCAGATTCTTGCGGATATCTGGAACATGTAGCACATCATTAAGAGTAAGCTCTTTCTCAGATGTCCACTTCAGGATGACCTTTCCTTTTCCCTCAACCTTGGAGACGGCTGAGTTTCTCATGAAAAGTCGCTCATCTTAATCTAGTTTTTGATATTCAGAGAATAATAATTTCTCAGAGCAGATGTGCCTAGTAGCCCCAGTGTCTACCCACCAATCCTTATTATTGGTCATCAGATTTACTTCTAACACTACAGTTGAAAAGCTTGATGACGCATGGTCGGTCAGGTTTTCCTGTGGATGGTCTTCTTGTTCTTTTTGAGACGGCTGCGACATTCATTCGCCTTATGCCCCTCTTTGTTGCAGATGTAGTAAGTTTTCTTGAAGTGCATGTTCTTGCCTTTGTATCTTTGGGCAGTCTTCTTCCGCTTTAAGCCTTTAGAAATAGACGCTTTCCACTTTGAGTCTTCGATCACATTGGCCTTGGCTTCATAGGAGTTCTTACTGCTCCTTTTTTCAGACTTTCGGTTGTCCTCCTCAATTCGAAGCCTCACAATGAGATCTTCCAACTTCAGCTCCTTACACTTGTGCTTCAGGTAGTTTTTGAAATCTCTCCACGCAGGTGGGAGTTTCTCCACAATAGTACTAACCTGAAAAGTTTCAGGTAGATTCATACCTTCAGCCTTTATCTCATGCAAGATAAGTTGGAACTCTTGCACCTGAGTTCACAGTCTTATTGTCCACCATCTTGTACTTCAGAAATCGTCCTATGACGAACTTCTTGGTACCGGCATCCTCAGTCTTATACTTCTTATCAAGACTGGCCCATAACTTCTTTGCCGTTATGATTGAACTGTAGACATTGTAAAGAGAGTCATCCAGTCCATTCAAAATATAGTTTCGACAAAGGAAGTCACCTTGAGTCCATGCATCGACTGCAAGGACTGAGTCCCGATCAGTTTCGGGTTCTGGTAGATCTTGCAGGAATTTGACCAAATATAGAGTGGTCAAGTAGAAGAGCATCGTCTGTTGCCACCTCTTGAATTCTGTGCCATCGAATTTTTCTGGCTTCTCCGGCTTCAGGTTAGGAAGTGGAGCTGGCATCAAAGTTTGAATCTGCATGTTTGGTGCCTTACTTAAGTTGTCTTGATTAGTCTCAAACATTTTCTGCAATTTCAAGCAGAACATAAGTAAGTAACTTCAATAATAATTGTCTTAGAATGTTGCAGAGTGGTCAAGTAGAAGAGCATCTTCTGTTGCCACCTCTTGAATTCTGTGCCATCGAATTTTCCTGACTTCTCCGGCAGGTTAGGAAGTGGAGCTGGCATCAAAGTTTGACATTTTCTGCAATTTCAAGCAGAACAGAAGTAAGTAACTTCTTCAATAGTAATTGTCTTAGAACGTTCCTTAATTACAGAACTACATTTCAATTACCTTCCTTGGTTAAACACCAATTAGACTATATTAGTATAACCCATGTATAAAGAAAATTAATTAACTTATAGCGAATCTCCTTAAGACAATTACGTCCCCCGCTACGGTACTAACGGGTTATTAGACGCCGGTCTCCCAAGGTACAACACCTCCTTCACGGTATTTGGATAGCGCACTACCAATCATCGTACGTCACAAATCCGTTGCAATCCGCTGTAACCCATACCCGGCTCCCGGCACCAGCCGGCCGGCCGGACGCTGCCAGCAACGGCGCGGGCATGGTTTCCCCTAATCGCGCACGAAAACTCTAAGTACCCAAAGGGCATACCCTTTGTTCCCATTTTTCTCTATTTAAACACTTTAAACTTTCATTCCATGGCCAATGTGGGACTAAATGTTTTTAGCTACCTTTAGTCCCCTTTTGGCTTTTGAATTAGACAAACTTTAGACTTGAATATCTCATTCATTCGAAGTCGGAATTAAACATGTGAATATACTACGTTCATCCCCAATGAAAGGAGAACATACTCCAACCATTATCCAATTGATTTTATTAACGGATCTCGCCGTAATTTAACTCAAAGATTCATATTTAATTCTTCATATTTCCCAACAACATTTTCTCCACCGGTGAAACACGAGCTATACACGTGACTTGATGTCCGCATCACAGATACTGTAGAGACACATCAACAAGAGAATGTGGCAGGACGTATCAGTCTAAAAGATTAAATAACCAAAGATAACAGGCTAAATCTGAGCTGGTTCTAATTCTCTTACCTCTAACAGCATGTTGGTCTTTTCAACTTGGTTTTAAGGGCTATCCCTATAAAGTTAGGAACCTAGTGTTAATTGACATTTAAGAAAAGAGGGCACCTGGGTAATGCATCCCTTAAACACATCTCAAATTATTATATATGAGCGGACATAATATAGGACATGCACATATATGTTTTATGGTGTTTGGTTGGTAACTTAAAAGTGTAAGTGAAAAAATTGGTCACAAATTAACTGTAGCAGTGATTTAAATATTATAAATACTATTAAATTAAATCTACTATTGAAAATTAAATTGTATTAATAAATTTGAGATAAAATATTAATAATTTTAATATTTTAATTATAACAATAATATTAATTAAATATTAGTAAAATTAGTAAAATATTACTAAAATATTAACTAAATAAATAATTAAAAATTTTAAGAAAATCTAAAGAACATTAATAAAATTTTAAGGATACTAATAAAACATAAAAATTAAAAAATCTTAAGAAAAATAATAAAATATAGTTATAATATTATAATATTATAAAATATTTAAGATTATTATAATATTAAATTATTACAATAATATTGTAATATTATAAAAATATAAAATTAATAAAGTAAAATATAATTATAAATTTAATAATAAAATATTATTATGATATTATTATAATGAATTATTACAATATTAACATAATAAAATATTAATATAATTTTAAAGTATATTATAATATTAATAAAGTAATTATTTATATTAAGAAATAAATAAATTAAATATAATAATTTTATATTAAAGCATATTATTGTTATATTAATAAAATATTAAATCTAAATAAAATATTAAAAAAGTTGGTGTAAATATTAATAAAATAATAAAGCATTAAATAACAATATTAAATTAAAATATTAAATTAAAATAATAAAATATTAAATATTAAAACAATATTAAAAATAATAAAAAACTAAAAATATAAATATAAAATAATTAGGTAAGAAATTAAACACTATTAAAAATAAAATATATTAAATATTTAATAATATTAAATTATATATTGATTATCAAGTAACTGCTTTGGGACTGCGAGTGTATTATAAGTGGAATTTACATTACCACAAAATTAACTGTGGCAGTTGCAAATGGAAAAATTTGAGTGTAAAAGTGAGATTTATATGACCACAAATTTAACTGTAGCAACTGCAAGTGGGAAATGAGAGTTGTATTTTGCAAGATGTTTTGCAACAAAACAAACAGCGAAAAATGGAAAAGAAGTTTACGACTTGCGATTTTGTGGCCTTTTGCGGGGAAACAAACAGGCCCATAATTTAGTTTTTGTTGGCGACCTGAATGAAAAGCATTATTTCTCACTCTTGGCGAGCCTGCAAACTGTGAGACTATTACATTTACATCTTGCAACCACCATGATATATAAGATATTACCAACTAATAACACTAATTTACCTTTGTTAAATTACATAATAAATCAGAAAAGTGTTGGAATCCCATAAGCACAAAGGTATGATTTGGTGTTTACTCAGGCCTGGGCCGCAAATAGTGTTAAAACATAGAGTAATTCAGCTCAACAACTCATTTCCTTCAGCCTCATCGATTATCTAACCGTGAAAACAATCTGGGATAAATTTCTAGGTATGCTTCTCTAAAGTTCAAAGCCCTCACTGCTAATCTGGCACTAATATCCACTAAAAGAACTTACTGTCAATGAACCTAGCTTTTCTGACAATTCTAATCGAAAAAATTGCTTCCACCAGTGTTATTCAAGGCAACCTAGAAGCCTACTCATGCACCGATGCACCTTGACTATGGCTGTTACTGTTGGCTCACGAATAAGATGGGAGTTGAAATGTGCATAAAGCTAGCCACCCACCAAAGAAAGAAAAAGAAAACAACAAGAAATGAGCACACCCAGAGAGAGAGAGAGAGAGAGAGAGAGAGAGAGAGAGAGAGAGAGCTGCTCAGAATAATGTTAACGGAGATCATCCATCCAAAACACATAATCATGGCCCTAAACTCTTAAGCCTACAGTGTCCACAAGCGAGAGGAAGTCCAATGTCCATTGAGAATGAACAAAATGTAAGTAGGCCCTGATACAGTGCACGTAAAAGCATGAAGGCAGTCAAGCACTCGTGCGCGTAAGTATGTGCCTATACTCGTGTGTCCATATGCCAACATGGCTTTTGTACACACACAATGACACACAAATGCATGCACCTGCATCCACCCACCCGCACACGTGTAAAACACATTCAACAACACTTAGCAATATTTGTCACATCTCCTTTCCCTAATAATATCATATTACCCTTAAGCAAGGTTTGAAATATCGCTTGATAGTTCGGCATATTGCCAATACAATTTGATATGACCGATACGATACCGATATTGTTGATACGTCTACACGAAACGGTAAATAAGTGGTCGATATTGTTGATCTCAATACCAAAGACCTAGGCAGATACTTATACATAAACCAAGGTTTCAAACCATGATCTTAAGATAACAAATATATGTTTTAAAATGTGAGATAAACATCTAGTTACCTTTTAAAAGTGGATGAAACAATAGTCAAATAATTTTTGTTGTTCTTACTAGGAGCATAGATAGGTTAACACGCAAAAATTGTCATGTAAGGAGAGTGCACAACATAGAATAATGGTATTAAACATTTATATTAAGAAGTGAAAGAGAAGAATTAGAATGAATAGATGACTAAAAACTATATGGTGGAACTTAAAAGAAGAAACTTGGGTGCATGTTAAGGATATAATGATAAAAGAATGAAGTTGGAATGCAAATGACGAATAAGGAACAACTTGTCTAGTTGTATTAGGAAGAAAGAGAAAGAAATTCTTGGAGACTCAAAGGGTAATAAATTGCCTACTAAAGAGGGCCACAGAATAAACAACAGGCAATTAGATTGAAGAGGGCATTTTATAAATATTTGCAAGAGTGTAGAAACAAGGAAAAATTCAAGAAACATAGATAAGCAAAGAAAGAAGTTAAAGACCTACTTACTGAGGCAAAATAGAAAGTTTAAAAAAAGGTATGCAAGAAGCTACAAAATGGAGGAAAAGGGAGGGAAGTAATCAAGCAGCCACTTTGAAACAAAGTTACTGAAACTTTTATAGAAACAAGCTTATAAGCTAAATAATGAAACTTTGGGAGGGAGTAACCAAGCAACCACTAAGAAAAGAAACATGTGTGAGTAAAAACAAATTTGATTTTATGCTGGAAGATGAATTATGGAAGTTATTTATTTTTAAAACGATTAATGGAGAGATATATGGAGAATAAAAGGAACGACATATGGTTATTAAACTATTAATTTATTTAGAAAAAAAAGAACTCACATAGAATCCTTAGCTAAATGTTGTGGGGGTTTGGAAAAAGAACAAGCATTTAGCGCATATATTAATGTGATTAAAGATATGTGTGATGGAGAAGTAACTAGGGTAAGAACAGTAAAGATATGTACTTGCAAAAACAACTTCAATCCTCAAGTATTATGAACTTCTCTACATGTGATGCCAGCCCACAAGGCCACAACACATCTGTAGAACAATTCGTGTTGATTACCTCGTTCACGTGCAATACTAACCTATGAAATAATCAAACAATAAGACAATATCTCATTGTTCTCCAAAATGACTTCAAAACTCTCAAGGTCTCAACTCGTCCCCATCAAGAGGCCCATCTTCCAAAAACAGAAAACGTAAAGAGGCAAAATCCCTAATTTTGCTGATCATGAGGGAAAGTCCCATAGAATTGACCGAGTTTAGCATTGAATTAGCTATCACATTAAACTCCTACTTTTCTCATAGGAGCTCTAACATGATGCACAGTCGCATTAACAAACACCTTGCACAGGATTCATGGATGTCCAGTTTTCTGGACAAATTGACAGCCATAATAACCATAAAAAAAAGAAAGAAAATCCAGACTTCTTTTAAGACAACCCTTAAATTGAATATCTAATAAGCTTTCCATGCCAAAGCCCTCTCTGTACTGCATTTACTGTACCAGAGACCATAGAGCACCAACTCAAAAACCCCTATGATCCCCCCTTGTCTTCTCGAACTGAGTCGACCTATGTAGTACCTAACTAACATTCTGCCTACAATTTTATTTTAACTTTTGTACTCCAGAAATGTGGCCCAAGAGGCGAACCTGAAACGCTCCGAGAGCCGCGCACTGAATAGATTGTGTTTCTATATGCTTTGGAGGCTCTTTTGGCTTTTAAATTTCATATCCAGCTTTATCGGCCGGGCGATAAGGGAGATAAAGGAGATAAATATACTTAGTATACCACCGCTATTAGTGAGAAACCGATAAGAGAAAGAAGAGGGGGGAGGGGAAAGGAGGGAAAAGCTGAAAGAGAAAGATGAAAGAGGAGATCGATGTTGCTTTCTTTCTCACAAATGAAGACGGACAGACAGACAAACGGACAGATGAACAATATTTCTATATGAGTCATGGGAGAAAACTTTCTTTTGGTCGGTTTTGACTAGTATATTATCCATATAGGTGGGACACCGACCGATCGGTCAGGAAGAAGAGTAGAGAAAAAGGAGGAGGAAGAAGTAAGGAAAGTTGAGAGAGAAAGAAGATGGACAGACGAACTGACAAAGTTTTTATATGAGTCACGAGAGAAAGCCTCCCTTCGGTCAGTTTTGATTATGTATATATTTTTTTTACATGATAATTTGCAAAAAAAATATGGTTAATTAACTTGAATATCTAATTATAAAAAAGAATCTCCACGCCTTCGCACAACCCTTATTTTACCTTAAAAAAGAAGTTATAATTTTTCTTTTTGACTATAAGTAATGGAATCTTCTGCTGGATAAGTTCACGAGTGAAAGTGTTTGTTTTCCCCTTTAAAGACAATCAGGTGCGTCCCTAAGATTTTTGAGAAATCTAACACAAGTCGCATTCTTATTAAGTTTCTTCTCAAGTCCCTCTAATTGCTAAAACTGTTATATGATAAAAAATATATATATATATTATACATATGTATTGATAGAATAAAATCAGTCTCCCTTGTCTTCATGTGTCCATTAAAATTATCGGCATTCAATAAAATAATAAGACTTTCATTGCACTACAAGATATAGAGACTAAATGATTCATGTAGCCTACCCCAAATACTTGGGACAAATGACTTAGTTGTTGTTGTAGCCTTTATCAAAATTTGTGGGTGTCCTAATCTATGGGGTGAATACTTGAGACAAATGGCTTAGCTGTTGTCGTAGCCTTTATTAAAATTTGTGGGTGCCCTAATCTATAAGGGGTGGCCGGCAATATCGCCAACCACCGGCGTTGCAAGGTGAAACGGGGCTGAAATCGACGTAGACTAGCCCAATGGGCTACGGAGCTCTCAGCCCAATACTTAACATGACAGTAACTTTTGATTTTGGGCTTTATCACATAAAGTTATTCATATGGGCTGGATTGAAGAGATTCCCATCTCTAACAAATTGGGTCCATCTCTTTGTATAATTTTTTTGTAAAAGATTATTGAACTTGATCTCACATTTAAAAAGTACTATAATATGAAATTGATTGCTGGCCTCATTACTTTAAGCTATCCATACATGAGCTGGATCTAAAAAATACTCCCATGTCTCACAATTGGGTCCATCTCTCTGCAGCAGGAATCTTGAGCCTTTGAGTTTCACATCTGAAAATATCATAATATAAACAGAATCATTTTTGAAAGTCTTTGAGATTTTTTTTATGCAAGTACAAATTTCCCCCACCCTGATCAAACTCACACTTGTATTAGTACTTTAATCCTACACTCATAATTTTCTTGTTTGATAAGAAACTCAAGTTCAGGGTGTTGTTAAAATTAAAAATTTTAAACTAATAACCAGTGAGTGACAAGTGTAGAAAGAGTATGAGTAAAAAAATCAAACTCCTACTTGCTTCAACCTAACTTCATCAAGATTTAAAAAAAAAAAAAAAAAAAAAACAAATTAAAGGAGTAGTTTTGAGAAGAAAGAAGGGTTAGAAACCAACCACCACCAAATTTTGGTTGCACAAACTTCCATTCTTCTAGATCGTGAGTTGGAAGGAAAATTGACAACTAAAAAGCATTGCAACGTACAAGAAATAAGGAGATAAAGCTTTCCTCTTCTTCTTTCTTCTTCTTTCTTCTCACCGTATCCTTTTGAAATTGAATTTGACCACTGATTTGGAACCAAGTACCCATTGATTGTGATGTGGTCAAATAGCCTCATGCTTAAATAAGTAAGACAAAGACAAAGAGGATGAGGGATAAACAACATTAGATTTGAGCAGTGAAGCAGTGACTGTGATCCTAAATTCCAACCCTATGGAGAATTTTCTATGTATGTGAAAAGACTCAAAAGAGAGTTGAAAGAGACAGAGGAGAGAGAGAGAGAGAGAGAGGGGGGGGGGCATGATGTGTAGGCTCCCTCTTTCCCCTCTAGTCCTTCATTATGTTAATTAGGTGGGGCTAATTGTTTCTTAATTAATCTTGTGAAGTTGACACCACTCGTCTTGCCAGCTAGCTGGGTAACCGAGCCATGGCTTGTTCAAAAGCTTGACGGGTCCAAGATTTTAAGGCCATGATGACTGGTGGAAAACAAAAGAAGAAAATATGTGCGGTCTCACTCAGTTAGGTTTTCAATGTTTTCGCGCTGAAAGTTCAGAATTTTGATACGCAACTGTAGGTGTAAAAAGATGAGTTGGAAGCGTATGACCTACACACTCTTTCTTTTTAATTTTCACAACAGACAAACACCGTTGGGACGTAACATGCATGTGGGACACATGTGTCGGGATTAAAAATAAATAAAGTTTTCGCCCACTTTCAAGACAAGCAAACGGGGCCTGAGTCTAGCAGAAAGAGTAGAATGTGACCAATAGAGAGGGAGACACTACTGTGATGCAGTCTTAAAGAGCAAGTTGATTGGTGTGTGGGTTTGTGAGTCTATTGGTAGGAGTGAAGTGAATCCAAATGTGTGGGGGTGGAGAAAGAGCTGAAGTCACGCACACCCCAAGAGCACACACATCAAGTTTGTGGTGCTTCAGTTGATTTTTGATTGTCCCCCACCCTTTTTCTTCCCTTTCTTTCTACGGGTCCAGCTACTTATCATTTTCTGATTCTTTTTTATTTCGAACCTTTTTTTTTTTTTTTTTGCTTCTACGAAATCTTTCTAATTTGTACTCTTCTGAAATAGGTAGAAAACCGGTGCTACCTGCTAGTGACTCTTTCATTGCTTTTTAAATTTTTAATTGATTTTTGACTGATTTTACTTATTGAGCTGTTGAGCTCATCCCACCACAGATTGATATTTTTAGGTCACGACGAGGCGAAGGTCTGTCTTATGTTCCCTTGAGATGATATATGTATTTATTGTAGAATGTAATTCCTTTTGTAAACTCTAATTTTACTAGTAATTGTGCGTTGTGCTAGTGATAGTAGACAGTGATACACTTTGATAACTAAAGATAAATATGAATGATTGCAGTTTATATATTGAGTAGAACTTATAAATAGTTTTATGCTAGAATATTATATCAAGAGAAGTACTCTCATGTATATATTTTATTGATTGACTTTGAGATAAGCTATATGATGAAAATTTGGAATTATAAGTAGGCTGATGTTAACCGAAATTGATTTATCGTGTTGAGGTAGACTATATTTTTAAAAAAAATACTGCTGAAAATTTTGGAGATTGTTTGAATGAATAAGTGTAAGGTTGATGATTATGAAAATTGAGGTGATTATATAAGGGATCGTTACATACCGCTCATGATAGTACCCTATTTATAATCGTATGTTCATCCACAATATAACACGCCATAACCACATCTTATACTGGATCCCATAAATAATTACATTCATATATCAAATATTATAAATAAGCATATCTATATACCAGATGCCATAAACAATCACATTCATATATTAGATATTACAAGAATATATTCAGAAATACCATTAAGATTTTTTTTATCTTATTATCTAAAGAATCATCAAATTAGTCTATAATTGTTTACATTTCAAGCATTCCCAACGGCTCAGAGAGTAAAACAATTAAATTCAAACAATAATTAACACACCAATACATATATATGCAAGCTTGTAAATGATATAGTAATAATCAAAACATCAAAATTTATACTACACACATTTAATATAATGTCTTTGATCACTTTTAGTTCCACCTGTCCCTTCCTTCGATAATTTTAATAATACGCCGTCTTTGATAACCTCAGGTTTCATTTGGTCCCTTCTTCTGATAAGTCTTTTTATTAATGCATCATTTTTTGATCACCTACGGTTCCACTCGGTTCTTTTCTCAGATAAACTTTTTTATAGTACATCGTCTTCGATCACCTCTGGTTCCGCCTGGTCCTTTTCTCCGATAAATTTTTTTTATAGTAATTCACCATCTTTGATCACCTCCGGTTCGACTCGGTCCCTTCCTCTGATAAATTAATAATAAATGACATGCAATATTTTTAAAATTACTAACATGAATAAGTATCACAAGTTTGCATAATAAATAACATGTAATATTCTCAAAATCACTAACATGAATATCACAAATCTGCAGAAAAAACAACATGCAATATTCTCAAAATCATTAACATAAATGAGTATCACAAATTTGCATATTTATAACAACTCACAAATGATGGCTGTCTAATAGATATAAACAAGAACTAACAAGCTGATGTTGACATATTAATTGACCTATCCTTCAGGTTAGTCCACTAATAGATGTAATGATTTCACAAACATTAGTATTTCATCCCCACCACCAGTTATTTAGTGTTTGATCTAAGCAATTGATTGATTGGCAAAAGCATGAACAAATATTAATAAAGAAATGTGGGTCGTTATTACTGCTTTTGCGATTCTTCCGTACTAGCAAAGTGGCTATAGGGTCATATACGCAAGGAGGGAGGGCGATGGAAGCTTTGATGCGGTTTCATTATTCAAACTAAAAGAAAAAGTACTTTATCTCAAGTAAAGAATTGAAATGAAAACAAGTGTTGTTTCAAAAATTGTTTGGATTGATTTGTTGGTTTGTAAAAGTGAATTTTCTTAATGGTAAAAATGTATGGCTAACTTTTTACTAAGTACTCCCACTAATCTCTAACTTCTTGAAGATGTAGCCTCACAATAGATCATAGGCAAGCAAAACCTTTATGCATAGGAACTATTCACGTTGGAAATCGAATGAAAGTTCCTTAACTTAGCTTTACACGGCATAAAGTTGAACATTCCCTTATCAAGATCCAATTGAAGGCGGGAATAAGAGAAGAAACAAGTGTACAACTGGTATCGGTAAAAATTAATAGGAATACCTCTAACTTACAAATACAAGTAAAGTTTACAATTTATAAATCATCAAAAACCCGTTAAGCATGAAATATAAGAAAGGGAATACTTATAAGTAAGTTAGAGTTAGAACCCTCGTCTTAAGATGTCATAGCTCTCGTTTGCACAAGGCTTATTTGACACTATTGATTCATTTGGGTTAACAATCAAGTTATTAGGGATTAGTGGATTAGCAGTTAGTTAGCCATGCAATGAAAGAGTTAGTTAGACATGAGTAAGAGAAGAAAACAATAAGAGAGAAGAAGTAAGAGAAGGAGTATTACACCAAAACAAGAAAGTAAAACAAATGAAAACAATAAGTAATAGAAAGAAGAAAGAGAAGTAATACTTGTATAAGCTTATCAACTTCAAATACAACTTGTGTACACTCTCTCACTTTTACTCTAATGGCTAAACTAAAGTAGAAGAAGAAGAGAACACAACAACTATAACTCCAAAAATAAACTAACATAAAGATCCTAAACTCTATGGATATCTCCCTGAAGAACCCCCAAGGGGGGTATTTATAGGCACCAGAGGAAAGGGGGCCAGGGGGACAACCCCTGGCCCAAGACGCTGGCGCAGCCGCCCCAGTACTGCCACGAAAATGCGACCAAAACTGCATTTCTATGACTGTACCAGGGTGGCGCGCGCAGTGCCGCCTGCTGTGTGTGGTTGCTTTGGTCCCTGTCAGTTGTACTTTTCGGATTTCAGATTTGAGCCCCCAGGTCTAACAGAATCTCCTCCTAAGGTCAATGGCTACTTTGTAGGCCTTTAATCACCCATTAAATGGTAATTTAGGGTCTTCTTCTTTATTGCACACCATAGATGTAACACTTGTTTTAATTAAAGCCTTTCCTTTCCTAAATAATCATAAAGGGAAATGGTATTAGTATGCATGCATGATATCTTATTAAGCCATGCTTAGTATATGTGTATGTATGAGTAAGTATATACAAGTATTTATACACTATGTATATAGGTATAAGAATACCCATATGGTCAACCCACCCCCATGCTCCCATGCTTGTACCTCATGGTGAGGGAGAGGCATGGAGTAAATTAAACTTGATGGGATGTTTAAGGGACACATGGCACATTATTGTGGAGAGTTAAAGGCTATAAATAGAGGGGATGAAGAGGATTAAATACTTTTTGATCAAACACTCTCTCTCTCTATTCACAACCTCTCTCCCTCCCTCTCCTTTTTCCAGCAGCAGCAGCAAAAGCAGCAGCAACACAAGCAACAGCAGCAGCAACACAAGCAACAGCGGCAGCAACAGCAAAGGGCAAAACAAAAATCAGAACATACAACTTCAAGTGTGAGTAGAACATGCTAATCTTAACAACATGATGAATAGAAATAAGTATGAAATGAATTAAGTGTAAGAGATACACAAGTATTCGACCATATGTATATTTTGGGTTCATGTGTTTCAATTCCGCAAGTACTTACTCATGTTGTTTATGAATCCATGATTTTGTTATATGTCTTGCATATTGATATTATATGATGGCATCATGCATTGGAGGAAGGGACCGGGTTGAACCGGAGGCGTAGAAGGGGAATTATATATCATGTATTGGAGGAAGGGACCGGGTTGAACTTACATGGAGGAAGGGACCGGGTTGAACCGGAGGCGTAGAAGGGGAGATTATATATTATGTATCGGAGGAAGGGACCGGGTTGAACCGGAGGCGTAGAAGGGGAGATTATGTGTATGAATATGGTTATCACTATGATATAAGTCCTATGTTATATTCATGCATAGATCCTTAACATCAAACCTGGAATGGCTTCTTAACAGGCAATTTTTAGGTAGGTTAGTCGACTAAGTCCAGAATTAGTCGACTATAAGTGTGATATTTGAGGCAGATAAACTGCTGGATAGCAGGATTAGTCGACTACATATAGACTGTAGTCGACTAATCCCAGATACAGAGAGCAAATAGAAAGTTGGCAATCTGTTTTTGGCAGAATTAGTTGACTTGAGTCAACTACTAGTCGACTAATATTGTAGATTAGTCGACTACAGAAGGAGGGTAGTCGACTATAGGTGACATCCAGAGAGTAACACAACTTTTTGACCCAGAATTAGTCGACTATAGGAAACTTCAAGTCGACTAGTACTTGGGTTAGTCGACTATACCAGGAAGGGTAGTCGACTACATAAATTCCTGGCTGCTAGTAAAGAAGCAGATACGTGTGAAGTGGAGTTAGTCGACTATAGCTTCGAATTAGTCGACTTACAGTTAGTATTAGTCGACTATAGGGTGTCCTAGTCGACTAGTAGGGCCTTATTACTGTGTTTGGTTTTGGTTCCTGGATAATCATAAGATCCTATAAAAAAAATAGTATAGCGACACACATGTCAACCGGATAATTTAGCCATGTATACCTACTTGATAGGCATATTTAGCTATTGTTTTACTCACTGAGCCATCAAGCTCACTCTATTCTAACTCCACTTACAGGTTTAGACAAGGGCAAGGGACCCGCTTAAGGGCAATTGTGCTGGACAAGCGTCACCAGGACCATTGTATTATAAGCTACTTTTGTTATGTATATAATTTTGTGTAGACATGCGTACTTTTAGTTGAGTATTACTCTTGACTTGTAATTCTTATAGGACCTAGTGTTGGACTCTTACTTGTATGTATATATATATATATATATATATATTTTGACATGATAAATGTAGACTGTGTTCTTATGGATCATTGAACTATATGTGTTAATATGATAAGTCTCGAGTAGATCATACATGTTATCTTTAGTGGAAATTCTGATGTATAGTGAAGAGTTCTGATGATTATATTGGAAGTGTTACACCTTGATGGGTCCCACGCTTGGATTGTACGAGATAATTATGATAAAATGGAAAAATTTAAACTGGGACCGTTACAGTTGGTATCAGAGCAAAGGTTTAGAAGTAGAAAGAGTAAGAGATAATTAAATTGTTAGGTTACACGTGCAGACATGTGATCATAGTTAAGTAGTTGGCATTAGGTGTCAAGGGATGCATTAAGTTATCTATTGAATCTGAGTTACTCTAAGGACATGAGACTTATGAGTAGACTAAGGATAAGTATAATTACCAGTGTGTCTATTTATGTTGCTTCTTAATGATAGCCGTATGATTGAGACTATTTCATGGACTTGAGATTGATACGACCTTTTTGTTTACATGTAGATGGGGGACTCCGATGTATTCTGGCCGGTCTCTAGTTCCGACAGCTCGAGTGAGAGCTGGGTGGCGGACTCCATGGATTGGGGGTACGAGTCGGACGAAACTGACCCAGCGGAAACAATTATGCCCCTAAATTGGGTAGATTATGAGGAGGTTGAGTCGCAGGCATCTAACGAGCCTGAACCAACCAATGTTGACACAGAAAGCTTTGTGGGAGATTCACTTGAGATAGCAGTGACGGAGCACTCTAGCACGATTAAAGAAGAAACCCGAAGGGGATTTACATATGGAGGCGTCTTTTGGAACGAAACGTGGAAAGAGGATATGGACCTTTATGATGACTTAGACGACTGGTGCTGCGCCGGGGACGAATCACCGGAAGAAGATCCCGAGGAAGATATGGATGATAGCAGCAGTACTAGCGGAGATTCTAGTGGGGATACTCTACCCTACGAAGGGTGAACCTTAGAGCCGGCACTTTTGATGTATATACATGTATAGGCCTAGTATGTTAGGTGATGGATATCCTTAGGGTTGTTGTATGTACCCTGGCATATATCTTATGAATGCACATGGGTTAGTCTGGATATCCAGGAAGGAAGGCATGTAAGTATAATACCTTTTGTGTCCATGATGGATGTATCTATATATATATATATATATATATAACAAGTTGCTTGTTTTCAAAAAGTGATGTTATTAACATGATTATCTGAGACTAAAGTTTTATCCCAATGCATTCCTATGTGGTGTAGTATGTTAATTAGACGCCCTTATTTTTATAGGGAGAACAAATGGATTTGAATCAACTACCCCGTGATGAGTCCCTGTCGCTCGATACGACACACTACAGTGAGATGGGAAGTGCACCCCCCGTGAACGATGATGGAGACTCTGAAGTTCAAATGAGAGGGAATGAGGGAACTCCCGGGGTAATGCCAGAGTGGCTCACACAACTAATGACCAGAGCGAGCAGTAACAACTCCCACCGAGCACTGGAGCAGTTTCAGAAGATGAAACCGCCCGTATTTGAAGGAGAGGCGAACCCCTTACAAGCCGAAGCATGGCTTCTTCAAATAGAAAAGATCCTAGAAGTTATGAGCTGCACTGATGAACAAAAGGTGTCCTTCTCTTCTTTTATGTTCCAAAAGGAAGCGGAACATTGGTGGAGGGCAGTGAAGCATAGTATGAAGAATGCAAGGGAATCAATCACCTGGGAATTCTTGGTGAACAAATTCACTGAGAAATACATTCCGGAGACAGCCAGAGATAAAATGGCGACAGAATTCTTGGAACTACGTCAAGGTTCTATGAATGTATCCCAGTATGATCAGAAATTCACTCAGCTATCCAGGTATGCTGATGCCTTGGTAAGGAGTGAAGCAGAAAAGACAAAGAGGTTCGTAAAGGGCCTAAGATCAGATATTCGTGGCCGACTGATTCCATTACAACTGAGGAATTATCTCCAGGCAGTAGAAAGAGTTTTGGAGGTAGAAATGGACATACAAGAAGGTCAGGGAGACTGGGTAGAAGGAACTCCCAATTCTAAGCGCCCCCGTTATCAAGGACCTCCAATGATGACGGCATCAGGATCTACCAGTAACAAAGGGCCTGGGTTTAACACCACTTTTCATAGAGGAGGAGGGGCCAGAGGCGGGAGAACATGGCTGAGAAACAGAGACACCCCCTCGAAGACACAAGCTACCTCTGCATCCCATCCCAGAATCTCGGAGGCTCCCTGGTGTCAGAAGTGCAGAGTAAACCATTTTGGAAACTGCCTCTTTGACAGGTCTTGTTTTAATTGTGGAGAGGTGGGGCATCTAAGGAAGAATTGTCTGACAATGCGTGGAAGCCAAGGGCCGAGTAGAGGAAGTGGAAGGCCGACCATGAGGACGAATCCTCCCAGAGGACAAGCCAGTAATGCCCCACGTCCTGCTGCAACCCAGTCATCGGTTCAGCAACCTCAGGTGCAAGGCAGAACCTTCGCATTAACCCACCGGGAAGTAATGGCCTCGAATGCAGTGGTGGAAGGTATGATCTCCGTATCAGGACATATTGCTCATGCATTATTTGATCCTGGAGCTACTCATTCATTCGTATCTAGTGCTTTTGCTCATAAACTAAATCAAGTCTCAAAACCCCTAGGATTTCAATTGGTTGTGTCCACGCCTATAGGGGAAAATCTGATAGCTAGCACTAGATATGCGAATTGTGAGGTAATAATTGGAGGAATGAAGACATCCATTGATCTAATTAAGCTAGGTGAAATGGAGTTCGATGCCATACTAGGAATGGACTGGTTGTCTGCCTGTAGTGCTCATGTGGATTGTAATAAGAAGAGGATTATCTTTAAAATGGAAGGGACTCCGGAATTTATTTTTGAAGGAGAAAAAGTTAGTGGTGATATACCTCACATCTCAGCCATCAAAGCCACCAAGTTAATGAAGCAAGGGTGTCAAGGATTCCTGGCTTCGGTATTGGATACCACCAGGACTGATACAAATATTAAGACTATTCCAATTGTGAATGAGTTCCCTGATGTGTTCCCGGAAGACTTACCAGGCCTGCCCCCAGATCGGGAAGTAGAATTTACAATAGATGTAATACCCGGTACTGCCCCAATTTCTAAGGCACCGTACCGTATGGCCCCTGCAGAAATGAAAGAGCTTAAAACTCAATTGCAGGATTTATTAGACAAAGGGTTCATTCGGCCAAGTGTATCTCCCTGGGGAGCGCCTGTACTATTTGTAAAGAAGAAGGATGGGAGTATGAGACTATGTGTTGATTACCGGGAATTGAATAAGGCAACTATCAAGAATAAGTACCCTCTTCCTCGAATTGATGACTTATTTGATCAACTGCAAGGGTCTTGTGTATTTTCTAAGATAGACCTTAGATCAGGATATCACCAGTTGAAGATCAAACCTGAAGATGTGCCCAAATCAGCTTTCCGGACAAGATATGGTCACTTTGAATTTCTAGTCATGCCTTTTGGACTCACTAACGCCCCGGCAGCATTTATGGACTTAATGAATCGGATTTTTCAACCATATCTAGACCAGTTTGTAGTAGTATTCATTGATGATATTTTGGTCTATTCAAAGAATATAGAAGATCACAAGAAACATCTTAGTACTGTCCTTCAAATCTTGAGAGAGAAGCAACTCTATGCAAAGTTGAAGAAATGTGAATTTTGGCTAGAACAAGTAGGGTTTCTTGGCCATATCATATCTAAGGAAGGAATATCAGTAGACCCGGTAAAAATCGAAGCAATCCGAGACTGGCCTAGACCCACTAATGTTACTGAAGTCCGAAGTTTCTTGGGATTAGCTGGGTACTACAGAAGATTTGTAGAAGGATTTTCTCTGATTGTAGCACCAATGACTCAATTAACTAGAAAGAATAAAAAGTTTGCATGGGGAGAAGATCAAGATAGGAGCTTCCTGGAGATTAAAGCTAGACTGACATCTGCTCCTGTCTTAACTGTACCTTCAGGAACTGAAGGATTTGTCATCTTTAGTGATGCATCAAAACTGGGTTTGGGATGTGTGTTAATGCAACATGGAAAAGTCATTGCCTATGCGTCCCGACAATTGAAGACCCATGAAAGAAATTACCCCACTCATGACTTGGAATTAGCCGCTGTGATCTTTGCTTTAAAGATCTGGCGACATTATTTGTATGGAGTGTCTTGTGAAGTTTTTACTGATCATAAGAGCTTAAAATACGTCTTCACACAAAAGGAACTGAACATGAGACAGAGGAGGTGGTTAGAACTAATGAAGGATTATGATATTACTATTCAATACCACCCTGGGAAGGCCAATGTAGTGGCTGATGCTTTGAGCCGGAAATCAGGAGGGGCCCTGGCCGCCTTGATGACTCGTCAAGCAAGAATCTTAAGAGATCTAGAAGAAATGCAAATAGAAGTGCGAGTCATTGATCCTTCCAATTCTGAGTGTAAATTGAATCAAGTAAGTGTTCAATTTAATCTATACGACAAGATCAAAGAGGCCCAACAAGGAGATACTCAAATAAAGAAAATCATGAAGAAAGTGCAAGAAGGAGAACTCAAGGAGTTTCAAATAGAAGGTAATGTACTGCGGCTTGGACGCAGATTATGTGTGCCAGATGTAGCAGAGATCAAGGAAGAAATAATGAAGGAGGCTCATAGTACACCTTATACAGCTCATCCGGGAAGCACAAAAATGTACCAAGATCTGCGACATAACTTCTGGTGGGAAGGAATGAAGGTAGACATTTCAAATTTTATCCACAAATGTTTAGTCTGTCAACAAGTAAAGGCGGAACATAGAAAGCCCCCAGGTTTATTAGTGCCTCTATCTATTCCCGAATGGAAGTGGAGTCAAATTGCTATGGACTTTGTCACTGGACTTCCTCGGACGTCCCAAGGATTGGATATAGTCTGGGTAGTGGTAGACAGACTCACCAAATCTGCCCATTTTCTGCCTATCCGGATCAATTATTCAATGGAAAGACTGGCTCAGGTATATGTCCGAGAGATAATTAGATTACATGGAGTACCTGAATCCATTGTATCAGATCGGGACCCAAGATTTCAATCCAGATTTTGGAAGAGTTTATCCAAAGCTATGGGCACTAAATTGCAACTCAGTACAGCAGCCCACCCCCAAACAGATGGACAGTCAGAAAGGATCATTCAAATATTGGAAGATATGTTGAGAACCTGTGTGCTAGATTTTGGGGGAAGTTGGGACAGCTATTTACCCTTAGTGGAGTTTGCTTATAATAATAGTTATCAGTCCACTATTGGTATGCCTCTATTTGAAGCATTATATGGGAGGAGGTGTAGATCACCAATCTGTTGGGAGGAAGTTGGGGATAGAAGACTGTTCGGCCCTGATGTAATTCAAGAGACTACTGAGAAGATCAAGCTAATCAAGGAAAGGATGAAGGCAGCCCAGAGCAGACAGAAAGCTTATGCAGACAATCGTCGCAGACCACTGGAGTTTGAAGTAGGAGATCGTGTTTTTCTGAAGGTATCTCCAATGAAGGGAGTGAGACGCACCGGCGGTAAGAACAAATTAGCTCCTAGATATGTAGGTCCGTTTGAAATACTGGATAAAATTAGACCGGTTGCTTACCGCTTGGCCCTACCCCCTGCCTTAGAACGGATGCACAATGTATTTCATGTATCTCAGCTGAGGAAGTATGTGCCCGATCCTGATCACGTCATCTCCCATGAACCCCTGCATATACTAGAAGATATGTCTTACGCAGAAGAACCAGTACAAATTCTTGATCGCAAGGAGAAGCAATTGAGAAGCAAAAATATTTCCTTGGTCAAGGTCTTATGGAGAAATCAAAACATAGAAGAAGCCACTTGGGAGCTGGAAGAGGAGATGAGAAAGGCCCATCCACATTTGTTTCAAGGTACGTTAAGTTTCGAGGACGAAACTTCCAGAAGGAGGGAAGAATGTAACACTTGTTTTAATTAAAGCCTTTCCTTTCCTAAATAATCATAAAGGGAAATGGTATTAGTATGCATGCATGATATCTTATTAAGCCATGCTTAGTATATGTGTATGTATGAGTAAGTATATACAAGTATTTATACACTATGTATATAGGTATAAGAATACCCATATGGTCAACCCACCCCCATGCTCCCATGCTTGTACCTCATGGTGAGGGGAGAGGCATGGAGTAAATTAAACTTGATGGGATGTTTAAGGGACACATGGCACATTATTGTGGAGAGTTAAATGCTATAAATAGAGGGGATGAAGAGGATTAAACACTTTTTGATCAAACACTCTCTCTCTATTCACAACCTCTCTCCCTCCCTCTCCTTTTTCCAGCAGCAGCAGCAAAAGCAGCAGCAACACAAGCAACAGCAGCAGCAACACAAGCAACAGCGGCAGCAACAGCAAAGGGCAAAACAAAAATCAGAACATACAACTTCAAGTGTGAGTAGAACATGCTAATCTTAACAACATGATGAATAGAAATAAGTAGGAAATGAATTAAGTGTAAGAGATACACAAGTATTCGACCATATGTATATTTTGGGTTCATGTGTTTCAATTCCGCAAGTACTTACTCATGTTGTTTATGAATCCATGATTTTGTTATATGTCTTGCATATTGATATTATATGATGGCATCATGCATTGGAGGAAGGGACCGGGTTGAACCGGAGGCGTAGAAGGGGAGATTATATATCATGTATTGGAGGAAGGGACCGGGTTGAACCGGAGGCGTAGAAGGGGAGATTATATATTATGTATCGGAGGAAGGGACCGGGTTGAACCGGAGGCGTAGAAGGGGAGATTATGTGTATGAATATGGTTATCACTATGATATAAGTCCTATGTTATATTCATGCATAGATCCTTAACATCAAACCTGGAATGGCTTCTTAACAGGCAATTTTTAGGTAGGTTAGTCGACTAAGTCCAGAATTAGTCGACTATAAGTGTGATATTTGAGGCAGATAAACTGCTGGATAGCAGGATTAGTCGACTACATATAGACTGTAGTCGACTAATCCCAGATACAGAGAGCAAACAGAAAGTTGGCAATCTGTTTTTGGCAGAATTAGTCGACTTGAGTCAACTACTAGTCGACTAATATTGTAGAGTAGTCGACTACAGAAGGAGGGTAGTCGACTATAGGTGACATCCAGAGAGTAACACAACTTTTTGACCCAGAATTAGTCGACTATAGGAAACTTCAAGTCGACTAGTACTTGGGTTAGTCGACTATACCAGGAAGGGTAGTCGACTACATAAATTTCTGGCTGCTAGTAAAGAAGCAGATACGTGTGAAGTGGAGTTAGTCGACTATAGCTTCGAATTAGTCGACTTACAGTTAGTATTAGTCGACTATAGGGTGGCCTAGTCGACTAGTAAGGCCTTATTACTGTGTTTGGTTTTGGTTCCTGGATAATCATAAGATCCTATAAAAAAAATAGTATAGCGACACACATGTCAACCGGATAATTTAGCCATGTATACCTACTTGATAGGCATATTTAGCTATTGTTTTACTCACTGAGCCGTCAAGCTCACTCTATTCTAACTCCACTTACAGGTTTGGACAAGAGTAAGGGACCCGCTTAAGGGCAATTGTGCTGGACAAGCGTCACCAGGACCATTGTATTAGAAGCTACTTTTGTTATGTATATAATTTTGTGTAGACATGCGTACTTTTAGTTGAGTATTACTCTTGACTTGTAATTCTTATAGGACCTAGTGTTGGACTCTTACTTGTATGTATATATATATTTTTTGACATGATAAATGTAGACTGTGTTCTTATGGATCATTGAACTATATGTGTTAATATGATAAGTCTCGAGTAGATCATACATGTTATCTTTAGTGAAAATTCTGATGTATAGTGAAGAGTTCTGATGATTATATTGGAAGTGTTACACCTTGATGGGTCCCACGCTTGGATTGTACGAGATAATTATGATAAAATGGAAAAATTTAAACTGGGACCGTTACAATAGACCTAAGGTGACACAAGCAAAGCATTATTACCAGTATTTTATATAAGTTAAATGTGCAAATGTGGTAAAAATTATGCAATATTAGGGACTAACCACACCCCCCACACTTATCTTTTTGCTCGTCCCGAGCAAAACAAAAACAAGAGAATTATCACACCACTTTTGCAGGTGACACGATTGCACTGAGCATATGCAACAAGCCTTTAAACCTGTAAGTTTCTCTTAGAGGAGGAGTATTACCTCCTAAGGGTTTTTAGCGGATTGTACCTACAAAATCCAATGAAGAAAATGTTAGCTGTTAGCAAACCTCTTTTAAGAAAAAAACTTTCAATCATCTAAGTAAAAATGACTGAATGATATAAGAATTAGGTTTAGCCCTCATAAGTCCTCCTATACTTTAGGCTTCATAAAAGAAAAATTATGATTTTTCTTTGAATTTAGAAAGGATCTTGTACTTCTAACTCATCCTTTTATTTTACTTTAGATAGATATGCATAATGTGCAAGTGTGATGTGTTTGGGATTTCTCAACTTAACCTTAAATGTCATTTAATTTTATTAATGTTTTTTGATATGTTTATTCCTAGTTTCTTTAGGCTTTCTACTTATGTAACACATATCAAACCGATGACTCGCAAACCAGATGGTTTTTAGGCACCAGGTGGAAAATACCCCTCAGGTCAAATATGCAAGTAGAGTAGGTCACGAAATCAAGATTTACTTATTTATATATTTTTTATGGCATTAGTAATCATGCTTCTTGAGACATAATTATTCAGTTTATTGATTTTTTTTTCAAAGTTGTGTCTTTAAATCCCAAGCGTGTGTATGTAGTTTATGCATATTCTATTAAGGTTAAATAAAAGGTATGAGTTATTTTCCTTGTCCCTCCCAACTCTTAGTCAAACCAATGTTTCTTTTTTATTTAAGCTAAAATAAAGATTTCTTAATAAGGTTTCCTTAATTCTTACAACCTTTTGGAATTTTTATAAAGAGTATGAAAAATCTTTTTTTCGTTCAGGAGTTTTTTTTAAATAAAAGGAAAAGAAAGAACGTTAGCACCCCCCACACCTATCTAATGCATTGTCCTCAATGCTTAGTCATATAAATGCAAATGCAATAAATAAGGGGGAAGAAAAGATATCACCGTCTCCGTCGACTCGGTATAGGCTAAGGAGAGGGAGAAAAGAGTAAAAATAGAGATAGAAAATGAAATTTTCAAAAGGGTATTTACAAGTATATAAGGGGTGAGAATATAAACAATAAGTATAAAGAATCCCTAAATAATTTTAATAATTTTTTCATTTAAACTTTTTTGGTGGTGTGTGGATGGCGATGGTCAGGTGTATGACAGTGCGAAAGACTCAACACAATTTCAGCTTGGGACGCAAGCTCAGTGGTCAAAAATGGCTTCAGTTTTTACCCATTTACTTTGAATTCCGTATTACTCTTAGGATCGACAATAACCACAACACCGTATAGGAAGACGGTACGCACAATGAATGGTCCAGACCAACGAGTTTTCAGCTTCTCCGCGAAAATGTGAAGCCTCGAGTTGTATAGCAGAACCTTGTCTCCCGAGGTAAAATTTTTCCAGTTGATGATCTGGTCATAAAATATTTTAGTTCTACTTTTTGTAATCCGTGCGTTCTCGTAAGCCTCATTCCGTATCTCCTCTAACTCTGATATCTGCAGTCTTCTTAGTTCACTAGCTTTGGTCAGCTCGAAATTGAGTTACTTAATAGCCCATAGGGCTTGGTGTTCTAACTCGACTGACAGATGATAGGTTTTTTCAAATACGATTCTATAAGGAGACATCCCCTGGACCGTCTTAAAAGTGGTTCGGTAAGCCCATAATGCATCGTTTAGCTTGACCGACCATTCCTTTCGATTTTGTCCAACAGTCTTTTTCAAAATGAGCTTGATTTATCGATTGGTCACTTTGACTTACTTATTTGTTTAGGGATGATACGAAGTGAATAACTTGTGAGTGATGGAATATTTTCGCAGCAAAGCTTCAAAAACTCTATTGCAGAAATGCGACCCATTATCACTAATTATCGCTCTGGGGGTGCCAAAATGGGAGAAGATATTTTTCTTGAGAAATTTGACAACCACTTTGTTGTCATTGGTCTTCGTAGGCACAACTTCAACCATTTTAGAGACGTAATCCACTGCAATCAAGATGAACTGGTTGCCGAATGAATTTGAGAATGGTCCCATGAAGTCGATGCCCTAAACATCAAAAATTTCGACTTCAAGAATCAGGTTCAGGGGCATCATGTTTCTTCTCAAAATTTTCTCAATTTTCTAAAAATTTGCACATGACTTGGAAAAGTGGAATGAGTCTTTTAACAAAGTAAGCCAGTAAAACCCACTTTATAAAACTTTCTCTACGATTTTGCGGGGACCAAAGCGTCCTCCGCATGCAAGTTTATGACAAAAACTAAGCACACTCCTCTGTTTCTCTTCTGGTATGCATCGTCGAATAATTTGATCAGCACAATACTTAAAAAGATACGGCTCTTCCCAGAAGAAGTATCATACTCGGGTAAAGAAGCAACACTGGTCTTGCTTTATCCAGTCGGCGGGTAATTGTCTAGTGGCTAGGTAATTGACTATGTCCACATACTATGGTTCCTTGAAAATGGTCAGGATGTGCTCATTTGAGAAATTCTCATTGATCGGAGCTTGAATAATAGGTGCGTTCAAAATTCTTGATAGATGATCAGCTACCACCTTTTCTATACCTCTTTTATCCCGAATTCCCAGGTCAAATTCTTGAAGCAGAAGGATCCACCGAATCAATCGGGCTTTTACTTCCTTCTTCGTCATGAAGTATTTCAATGTCGAATGATCCGTAAAAATCACCGTCTTCGATCCTAACAAATAAGGCTGGAACTTTTCTAACGGAAAGACAACGGCCAAGAATTCCTTCTCAGTCGTTGTATAATTCTGTTGGGGTCTACTCGAGTAGTAGATCACGTGCTGCCTCTTGTCGATGCGCTGTCCAAGAACAACGCCGATAGCAAAATCGGAGGTATCGCACATGATTTCAAATGATTATACCCAATCTAGAGTAGAAATAATAGGCGCAGATATAAGGTCTTGCTTAAGCTTCTCCCATGATTTAAAACATACTTCGTTAAAACCAAAGGGCACATCCTTTACGAGCAGGTTAGTTAAGAGCCTAGCTATTTTTCTAAAGTCCTTAATAAACCATCAGTAGAACTCAACATGCCCTCGAAAGGATCTGATACCCTTGATGCTTTTGGGTGATGGAAGTTTAATAATCACTTCTACTTTTGCCTTGTCCACTTCAGTTTCTCTCCTAGAAATCTCATGGTCTAAGACAATCCCCTATCTCACTATGAAATGACATTTCTCCCAGTTCAGAGTTAGATTCTTTTCCTTACATCTTTGCAAAACTAACTTCAAATGATGAAAATATTGATCAAATGAATCTCTGTAGATGGAGAAGTCATCCATAAAAAATCTCAAGAAAATGTTCCACCATGTCGGAGAACAAACTGAGCATGCACCGTTAGAATGTCGCGGGAGCATTGCATAATCCAAAGGATATGCGTTGGTAGGCGAAGGTTCTGAATAGGCAAGTGAACGTAGTCTTCTCCTGGTCTTCTGCAGCAATGGAGATCTGATTGTATCCCGAGTATCCATCAGGAAACAATAGTACTCATGTCCACCCAAGCTTCAAGCATTTGGTGGATGAAGGGTAGCGGGAAGTGGTCTTTACGAGTGGCCGCATTTAATTTTCTATAGTCAATACAAACATGAATCTTGGTAGGTAGTCTCGTTTGTACCAACTCTTTCTATTCATTCTCTACTACCGTAAATCCAACTTTCTTGGGGACCGCATGAACCAGGCTAACCCATTGATAATCAGAAATGGGATAAATGATCCAATTGTCTAATAGTTTCAAAATTTTCATTTTTTCAGCCTCTTGCATGAGTGGGTTAAGCCTGTGTTGCGGGTCTCTCCTAAGAACCGCTTCATCGGTTAAGTGAATTCGATGTTGAACTACTATTGGCCCCTTGATATCTTTCATTGTCCATCCAATTGTTTCCCTACATCTCTTCAGAATAAACATCAAGCTATCCTCTTGTTTCTCAGTCAGATGGGATGCTATGATGACTGGCAGGGTTTCTCTTCCGTCTAAGTAGGCGCGTTTGAGGTGTTTAGGTAAGGCTTATAACTCTAGGGAAGGATTTGATTCATTGGAGGTGATATCTGAAATTTTGGTCCTGTGATGGGGTACACTTAGGTTTGATACCCAATCCATTGCTGAGTCTATGATCTAATTTAGATTGAAACCTTAAACTCCAGATGTATCATGTATATCCATTCATATGCAATGTTTTGATTTATTGTCGTCACTTATTGCATAATGTTTTTGGAGGAAAGAGGAATGGAAGGATGGTAGGATATTTATGCATATTATTCTAAATTGATATATTCTTCATATATGTATTTATGTGACTTGCTTACATTGACAAATCTATTTGTAGTCATAATGATTTCTTGTACTTAATAGATAGCATAACTTGAGGGGGAGCTTTTTCAAGCTCTTTCCTATCTTTTATTTTAAATAAATTATATGTCTTGTCATTATCAAAAAGGGGAGGTTGTTGGCCCAAGATTACAATCACCAATTTCTTATTTTGATGATAACAAAATATTTATGATTATTTAGTACTAATTAAGTTCAAGTTTTTAAGTATGTTTCAGGCTTCTAAAGGATTCAAAAAAGTTTTTTTCCTCTAAAGGAAGGTGTTAAATACTCAAGGGTATTCAAGTACGGGATTGACGCTCAAAGCACTCGACGTCGCTATTGGAGACGCCCGCTTGAAGATACTTGTAATCGCTTAGAACCTTATAAGAAAATAGTTTATTAAAGTGTAGAATATAGAATTGTTGCTCAAAGAGTTACACACACAAATATACATGTTTTTTTTATTTTGTATTGGTGTTTTACATGATTAGTCTTGATACATGTTTCATATATTCTCCAAAGAATTAAATCAAGTTTAGAACTTGTATCTCAATTGCCAATACATTATTATACATCTTAAAAACCAATATAATTTTTTTTAGAAAAATTTCATTTCAAGATTTTCAGAAAAGACAATTTTCAGCCAGGTCGGTCGACCGTTGCCTATGACAGGCCAAGTCGGTCAACCAACCGGTCAACCGATCTTATAGATTGGGGTGTGCACATTGTGCACGTCTGTCGGTCGACCGACTGGCTCATCCCTTAGCCTCGGTTGAATCCGATTGACCGACCGGTCGACCGTAGCCAACGGCTGTATTTTGATATATGGAGGGTCAGTCGACCGACCGACACACTGCCAAAACTTTAATAACGGCTAGTTTTTAAATCTGTTTCGTCTTTTATGTTTTTCAACGGGCATTTCCTGTTTTATGGGTCAAATCTCATTCCTAAAGATATGGTGAGTCTTACCTATAGGTTTTATATGTTTCTATATAAATGGGTCAATGGGTTTGAGTTTAAGGCAATAAGTTTTTACAAGTTTTCAATAAAAAATCAAGTTTACTCTAAAAGAAAAAAGTTTTTAGCTTCCAATTTTCTAGTGCAATCTTCCCAAAGCTAAGTTCATTTAGTTTTTCAGCTCTTAAATTCTTTCTATTTGAATTTCTACTCTCACATAACTCCTTGAGCTTCATTTCATATTCTATCCTATAGAAAGTTGGAAGAGAGAGTGTTTGTGATCTTGAGTAATCACCAAGAGCTTTATAACCTCAGTTGGCTTTGTGCTACCTCTTGTGTAAAGGATTGAATAGTGGAGTTGTATACTCTGATCTTGTGTAGACCTTTTGTAATTTCTTACTGTAAGATCCCTTTGTGGAAGATTCTTTAGTGGATAGTGAAATCCTTCAGAGTGGTGAAGGCGGAGAAGTAGAGCGGTGGCTCAAATCTCGAAACAGATTCTTTGTGTTTGCGATTGCTTGTCTCTTGATCTCTATCTCTTTACTTGTGTTGTTACTTCTCTTGCAATCTCTATTTATTGCTTTCATCACTTTCATCATTGGATTACATTCATCATTCACTTTTGTCGGTCTATACTAATCTCAATAAGAAGGCGATTGAGCACTTCAACCATAATCTAGAAGAATATTAGAGGAGACTTCTAGAGCCCTTCATGGAAAGTTTGACTTCAATTCTTTTTTTCAGTGATCGGTTTGCATCATTTAGCATAGTTATTTTTATTCCATATTTAATTAGCATTACACCTATTCGCCGCCCTCTTCTAGGTGTATTTTCAATTCGGAATCACATTGTGTCTGTTAATAGTGATAGTATTATTCTTAACATTATAAATCCACTCACTAAAGGACTGCCACCTAAAGTCTTCTTAGAGCATATTGCTCATATGGGGATGGTTAGTCATGATGATATCCTGCTTTAGTAGGAGTGGATAATTTTATGTAACAAATATTATTTCAAGTGTACTTTATGTTATTGATTCCGATAATAAAGTGATAACTGCTTTTTCTAAATTCCTTTTGAGTTTAATTTGTGCATTAGAGTTTGTTAGCAGTTGGACTCGTTGGTATTATAAAGTTAGACTCGTTAGAGTCATAAAGTGAAAACCTGTTGGAATTGTATCTTATTTGACTGGAGTATATTTTTATACTACACGTCCACATTTGATCTATATTGTTAAGGGTTCTGAAACTTGTGATGTAGAAGATCCTACCTCGATTATACAAAAGGTAATGACCGCCATGTTCGGTGGCAGCGCACTTAACGGATCAGATTGTTTTGAAACATGATTTATTGACGGTTAAAGTTTGGTACCATAAAGTTATATATAATATTTTTCCAGTATGACTTGCTTGGCCTAAATGAGAAATTGTTAGACTTATTTGGATTAGAGTCTAAACGAATTTTGGCTTAGGCAAGTCTAATTGGATTTATACACCCGTATCTATAAACCTATGTTGTTTGACCCAATAAAGAATTGATCAAGTCTGATGGTTTAGGTCTAAACTCATTTCTATTACACTTAATCATTTGTGTAAATAAATTTATAATGTGGATCTCATCTATACGTGCGGAATGCGTGATATTAATTAAGGGCTTAGATCGATGATGAGTTGAACTAGAATTGCCTTGAGCCTATAAATATCATGGATTGGATTTTCTCTCCACTACTATGATCTAGTCTCTCTCTTAGAGGCATATCATCTCCCCTAAGAATAGATAAGAGAACTTAATGGCTGGAGAAAAGAATCTCCTCTCTCAACTTCGGCATCCTCGAGATCGTGTAATCTTTAGCATCTCTTTTATGATGGAACCAGGTATGCTTAAACTCCCTTTCTTGTTTTTCTTGATAAAAAGGCTATTGCATATATGGGATCTTATTTGGAATAATTATTAAATCAACACATCAACCCAAGAGGAAATCATCAAGATCTAAGACCTAACCCAATACAGGCAGGGCAAGCTGTCATTCTATAGTTTTGTATTTTGAGCAAACAAACATTGGCCAGCAACAAATGACCTAATCCTTTTAGGGACACTCCTGTCCCTGTAGGAGCCCTTCTTGTTGTATCTGTGTGAGCCATTTTGAGCAAAGTCCATCACCACAATTCAGACAACCCTCCAAGCCAAACAAAACAAATATGGCTGCTACTAATTGCCGAGTGGCCAAGGGACAGGTGATGCAGGCATGCTCTGTGTGTCTTTCTTCTATTTGCATGGGAAAAGCAAAAGAGTGCCCTCCTGTTTTTTTATTGTGGGCTAAAAGGGATCTTAAAAGCTTTTCTCACTTATTAAGAGATAGGGCCACTTGGGTGTTTAATTGCCTGGACTTTCTGCTGCCACAAGGTCTGCACTTTGCTTATCCAACCTTTTCACCTGAACCTTTTTTATTTTCCATTTCTTTCTTGTATCTTGTTTTAAGATAATTGTTTTTTCTTTACGTGTAATTTAATGGGTATGTCTGCTTTATTAACCCGAGAGAGAGAGAGATAGAGTTTCAGATGCATTCACCGTAACTATGCGCCTCTTTGAAAAGGAAAACGGCTCACTGAAATCTGTCAACAAAAAAATACCTTGACAGCAGTCAGAAATTCTAAGACAGTGCCGGCTCATAGAGAATTTTTTTTTTTCTTTTTAAGTTTCTTTTTCTCTTGCCAAGTAAGCAGCTCAGCATGAAAAAACTTACTGGAGCCATGCAACTCAAAAAAAAAAAAATCCACTTTCTAAATAGCTTTCCAACAAACAATCAAACCTTATTCAGAGAGGGATTCTGATGGAAAAGTGCATTTTAAGTAATTAACAATAAAGTAATAGGAAGTGTAGTACAAATGTTATCCAATTTGGTTGTGTAGAACTCAAATCATTTTACGCAAGTAGAGACACGTGGGTTCTTAGGGCCTGTTTGTTTCGTTGCAAAACGTCGCAAGTCGTAAGTCGTAAAATGAGAATGGAAAAAATGAACTGTAGCAGAGAAAATATATTGTGTTTTACGGTGTTTGGCTGATAAAGTGGAGTGTAAATGGAAAAGTATATTGTATTTTACGGTGTTTGGTTGATAAAGTGAAAGCGTAAATGATAAAGTATATTGTGTTTTACGGTGTTTGGTTGGTAATGTAAAAGTGTAAGTGGAAAAGTTGACCACAAAATTAACTGTAGCTGTAATTTAAATATTATAAATACTATTAAATTAAATCTACTATTACAAATTAAATTGTATTAATAAATTTGAGATAAAAAATTAATAATCTTAATATTTTATTTATAACAATAATATTAATAAAATATTAGTAAAATTAGTAAAATATTACTACAATATTAACTAAATAAGTAATTATAAAATTTTAAGAAAATCTAAAGAAACTGAATAAAATTTTAAGGATACTAATAAAACATAAATATTAAAAAATCTTAAGAAAATTAATAAAATATAGTTATAATATTATAATATTATAAAATACTTAAGATTATTATAATATTAAATTTTATGATAATAATATCGTAATATTATAAAAATATAAAATTAACAAAATAAAATATAATTATAATTTAATAATGAAATATTATTATGATATTATTATAATGAATTATTACAATATTAACATAATAAAATATTAATATAATTTTAAAGTATATTATAATATTAATAAAGTAATTATTTATATTAAGAAATAAATAAATTAAATATATAATAATTTTATATTAAAACACATTATTGTTATATTAATAAAATATTAAATTTAAATAAAATATTAAGAAAATTGGTGTAAATATTAATAAATAATAAAGTATTAAATAACAATATTAAATTATATATTAAATTAAAATAATAAAATAGTAAATATTAAAACAATCTTAAAAATAATAAAAAACTAAAAAATACCAGTATAAAATAATTGGGTAAGAAATTAAACACTATTAAAAATATTAAATATATTAAATATTTAATAATATTAAATTATATATTGATTATCAAGTAACTGCTTTGGCACTACGAATGTATTACAAGTAGAATTTACATGACCACAAAATTAACTGTAGCAATTGCAAGTGGGAAAATTTGAGTGTAAAAGTGAGATTTATATGACCACAAATTTAACTGTAGCAACTGCAAGTGGGAAATGAGAGTTGTATTTTGCGAAATGTTTTGCAACGAAACAAACAGCTGAAAATGGAAAAGAGTTTTACGACTTGCGGTTTTGCGGCGTTTTGCGGGGAAACAAACAGGCCCTTACTGTAATTTAGAGAGACACACACTATCTTTTAGCAAAAAACTAATACAATATTTGTCATACAACAAATATTTTCTTTATCGTTATAATGGATCCCACTTGAAACTAAATGGTATTTTCTCTCCTAAAACATAATGTTTTTTGTTATTTTTTACACAAATTTTTATATTAATAATACGTGTAAATCATCTGCATGAAATCTAGGACCGTTTTTAATGAATAGAGAAAAAGAAAAGATAAAGCCCATCTCTAAGTGAAAATGATATGTAAAATAGTTCATACCATACCTCCACATCTACGGACTATTTAGTACTTCTATATTCATTTGTAGAATCTAGACCCGATCATGATTTTGGTTTAAATTGCTGAATTGAACTAAAATCGGGTTTCATGAACCGGAACCAGAAGCAGAATCGGAACAGGAATCGAACCGGCCAAGAACTGGTTCCGAACCGAATCAGAACCGGACGAAAACTGTTCGATTTCGGTTTCTTATTTTTGGCGGTTACGGTTCTAAACCGGATTTTATATTCTTTTTGGTCCCTTTGGACCGCGGGCTTGGGGCCTGAAACCGCACTGGACCGATTCCAAAATCGAAACTGAAATCGGCCCCTCTGATCTGGTTTCTTTTTGAAAAAACCGGAAACCGCCGGTTTCGGCACCGTGATCAGGTCTAATGGAATCTTCAAGACAATGCACCCAACTAAATTGCTTTCTTTCTTGAAGAAAAGAATATGTGTGTTGCTTAGTGCCCACACTTGCAATTAATTATTTTTGTCAATTAGAACAGTTTACTTCCATCTCCACTTGATCTAGTTTCTTGGGTCCATTACACCTGTCTTCTGTTGTGATTCTGTCATTTGTTAGGCCTTTGGACCACTGAACATGCACATGTGATCTGAGACATAAAGAAGAAAGGTAGGATCTCTTACTCTAGAGATTTTAAGATTTCATTTTGCCAACTAAATCCTTTATTATTTGGGCAAATTTGTAATGCCACCTTACTTTTTTCCTCTGACTTGTGAGGAAATCCTCCAATATGTTATCCTGCGCTGAAATGTGAGTTTTGTGCAGTAACATGTTTTAAAATTCATTTTAAACACATTTCCACCCAAATTTGAACTCAAATGGTCATTCTCAAAGCCACATGATATAAGTAGACTGTTATAAAAATTAACATAATTTTATGCACATTTCTATCCAAAAGACTTATCTTTAATTAGTCAAGGGAAATGAATTTGTTAATAACTCTCCCATTTTGAAACCTCAGCTCTTCTTAATCCATCTTTTAATACAGTTATTTAAATCTTTGTTTCTGTGTTTGGCACGTTAAGAAAAGATTAAATTTCTGTTATATTTGTTTTTTTTAATAATCGTTTGTGCTTGAGAGGTTAACAAAGGGAATAACATAACCCACTAAAGATACTAAATCTCTCTCTCTCTCTCTCTCTCTCTCTCTCTCTCTCTCTCTCTCTCTCTCTCTCTATATATATATATATATATATATATATATATATATATATATGAGAAACCGTTCTTAGGGGATCAACTCATTAAATATATATATGAGAAAAATGGGAATCAGCTAACACAGGAGACAACTACGTTCCATGTCGCGCTCAAAACTCAAGTTTTTAATAAAATTTTAAATATCCGAACGCACATTATCATCTTCATATTTTAAGATATATACAGAAATCACCTGATTTGAAATTTATTTACTCTATTTTCTTTGGGTTCAAACATTAACGATTTTTTAATAGTAAAATAAAATGAAACGATTGAATCAATGAGTAAACGAACTTCAAATCACTTAGTTTTTTATATATATATATCTTAAAATATGAAGATGATAATGTGCGGTCGGATCGTGAAAAAAATTGAGAGATATGACTTTTGAGTGTGACATAAAACGGAGTTGACTCTTATGCCAGCTGATTTACATATTTCTCATGTGTGTGTGTGCGGATAAAGTGATCCTTAGTAGGTCTTCTTAAATTACAATCTAAAAAGGTGGCTTAAAACTCTAACATCTCGATTTTTTTCACGATACGATCGCACATTATCATCTTCATGTTTTAAGCTTTACACACATAAAAAAAAAATCAAGTGATTTCAAGTTCGTTTAATCATTTGATCTAATCATTTCATTTTATTTTACTGTTAAAAATTCGTTAATATTTGAAATTTAAAAAAAATAAAGTAGACAAATTTCAAATCACGTGATTATAAATCAGTGTCCTCTTGGGCTCACACCTCAGCTGATCTAACCATGTACCTTCTCCCATAAGCCTTTCAGAATAATTATTAATTAGCAGTTGTCATGTTGCTACATGCTAAGTACCCAAGTCTTCTCTAAATTGACATTAATGGTCCATTCATGCAAATGATTGTAGCACAACAATTTATATGAGATGAGATTCTCAATAGCGTATAACAACACTTATCCAACTTTGTTTATGAATCTAGTTTGAGTAATGGGGTATCAAAGCACAAGTTGCCCATTGTTTTCTTATAGGAAGCCTTGACTTCTTAATTGTATACTTGGAGCCAGCTAACTACACTTCTCTAAAAAGCTATCCTTGATGTTTTCATGGGGTAGGTGCAAATGGGCCGGCTTGGACGGGATTTGATGTAGTTTTATATCTGAGTTTAAAATATCGGGCGACTTTTTAGAGAGGTAAAACCCGTTTATTTAAGGGTTACTTTAGTATAGTGATAAAATTTCTTTACAGGATTCAAGAAGTCTAGAAATCAAATCTTATTTGCATTTTTACGAGGTATGTTGTAACGGTCCCAGTTTCTAATAAACAAGATTAGGCCTAAAACACCAATTATCTCCAATAATCTTAAAATAAGAAAATTTTGGCAGCATCATCCTTAATATTTCCTTTATTTCTCACTGGCAATAACAAAAAAATTTCGGCTCCAAGGCCTACTTATCATGCCACATCACCAAACCTTAACCATAAACATATACCATAATTTGCATCCTCCCTTTCAAGCATAAACCTTTTCATCAAACATTACAAGAGTTAACTTCCCAACACATAGCATTCCCACACATGGCCATCACTCCAAGTTCAAGAACATACATATCCAAGGAATTTACAATCCAAAACCTTATATCACATACAAGTCCATGGTCTCAAATACTATAAAGACAAATGTACCTCGAGTACATCCTAACATGTTTTCCACAAAGACTTCAATAGAGTCCATACATACACATTTAATATAACAAGGCCAGATCAAAATGATACCACAACATGTCATGCAATCCATAACTTAATTTTTCCAGTTAGAGAGGTCCCTTACCCTTATCCAAACCTGAAAAGATGGAAAGAAAATAAAATGAGCTCGACAGCTCAATGAGTAAACCATGACATAAGGTATTGATATAATAATTTCATAAGATAAACAATTTAGAAGAGGTAAATTACAATGAGTTCCATAAACAACAACTTGTTCAAGCTACCTTACTTGTTCCAAGCTTCATACACATGTGGTCTACATGACTCCACTATTAAAGTTGCATTTAACTATATCATGACACAAAAGAAACAATTGTATGAGTATGTATGTAATTTTCGTGGGTTAGTCCCCTCACATCAACTTGGCACGTTATATACATAAAGTGACATTTTAGTTTAACACAAGCATTATCAATCATGAATGCAACTTGACAGTTCACTTTTAGATGCCATTCAATCTAAATGAAATTCCCCCGTCTTCCACCTCCTACCGGCTCCCGCACGGCCCCTTCCTCCTTTTATAATATTCATATAAAACATATATGTTTCCCCATCTTCCCCCCTCCTACCGGCTCCCGCTCGGCCCCTTCCTCCTTTTATATATATATGTATATGTATATGACAAATCCCCGTCTTCCCCCCTCCTACCGGCTCCCGCCCGGCCCCTTCCTCCAATAACACAAATGCATCATGCAAGGTCAAGATATAATATTCATAACAAGCAATTGAAAACTAACTTACACGTCATGTCCGAAATGATGTGCAACGATAAGAAACATGTACTCGGGTTTCCAAAATCATGGTAACGCCATAGCGCGCCACCTCCAACCCCGCATGAATATATGCATCATCCATATGTACTCACTAGTACACAATACAATGTTATGACATAAAGAGGGGTTATTCCCCATGTACTTTAGTGAACATAAAGTAAGCTTCAAGTCAATTAATCGGCATCTATGGGGTGATTTTAATATGAATCGTATGCTTCACATATGCATCACATTGTTTCTATTTTATAAAGAGTCAAGGTTATACCATATCTATATCGAATCGACTATCATGATGTTGATCAAGAAAAATAGCGAAATAAATTGCTAAATTGGCTCAATTAGGCATAATTAATATACTAGAACATGTATCCTACACACGCATATCATATCGATGTAACGTAGAGACACAACAATCATGTAATACCCCTTGCATTTCAATTAACCTAAAGCTAATCACCAAAACAGTGAATTAATATGCTAAACCCTCTCATTTAAGCATGATTATTAAGCTAGAGCGTGTACATTACCCATGCATCTCATCACAACCTAACATAGAAACACCACAACTAGGTGATACCCATAAATTTCATTTAGTTGAGAATAACCACAATTAGAACAGCAATATATCAATAATTAGCACACTTAGGAGTCACCTACACAACATTAAAATTCTGATTTTCAAATCTTGATAGAAAAACATAACCCTAATAGTTAGGTTTACTCACTATGGTTTAAAGCTCTGAAACAGAGAGTTGGGCCTCAAGAAAATACTGCTTGGAAGTGCTAGATCTTTCCCCCGACTCACCAAGGATCTCCCCCTCCAAGATCAGGTCCTCCCTCCCCAGAATTGCCGCAAAAACCCTTTCTTTGCCGCGGTTTTGCGGCAATGTAGCAGCGCCCCGCGTGCTGCTGCGGCTCTGCTTGCTACGCGCGCGTGTATCTTCCTCCCCTCTCGTGAAATCTTGACCCAGAGTTACTGGAGCTGGGATTAGGGCTAGAGAGGGTGTCTTAGCTTCTTACCTTCAGATTTTGAGAGGAGATGAAATGGGGGTGTAGGGTTCCAAGTTCTTCACTTGGAAGAGGGAATTCTGCAGAATTTGGGAGAGGATGAGGAAGAGGGTAAACTTGGTAGTCACAATTTGAGTGCAAGTTACAAGGTGGGGAGTTATTCTCATGTTGCCACTTGGTCAAGCCCCCCCTTCAAGATGCCACATGGACTCCCAAATCTCAATGAGATCTTAGCCTTTAATCTCCCCCCTTGCATGCACACCTACCACTAATGACATACTTAGGGTAAGCTTGGTTGGTTAGGGGAAGTGAAGGATTAGGTTGAAATCATCTTTTATTATTGCTAAGTTATTAATTTGCCCAAACACATGCACATAAGCCTTCATGCCATTCATTCTTAGTCACCACAATTCAATAGTTAATAAAAACTTAAAAAAAAAAAAGGGAGTGGGTCAACTAATTAAGCTCAAGTTGTTGACATTGAAATATAGAGGGTGACTACTTCTAGATAATGCCTTAAACAAAAATTCTTAATAATTAAGATGAGGAGAAATTAGGTAAAATAATAAAAAAAAATTTTGGTTGTTACATGTTAAATAGAAAATAATTTTAAGAAGTAATTTTTGTAGTTCAGTTTGGTTTAGATTCTGTTAGAAACCGACCTCATGCACCCTCCTCATGTTTGCAAATCATGACTAGAAATTAGTATGATAATGGATGAAATAAATGACTTCTTGGGCAAAAAATGCAATATACTTTTTTCACTTACACTTTCACCTTATAATCAAATACCGAAAATAGAAATTACATAAATCCTAATTTTTCTCTGTACTTTCACATCCATTCTATTTTCACACACTTTTTTTTCTTCCATTTTTATCAAACCAAACAGACAAAACAAAATTGATAAATAAATAATTGAGCACATGAATAAATAAGACAAAATCATGTCACTTATTTCAAGTAGATCTCAATGCCCCACCACTTGATTGTGGGTAGGGCACATTTAAGTTTCAGCCCTAAAATAAACAATTGATTGTTTTATCCAATTCTTTCTGGCTTGCCATCAATATTTGTCACTTTTATTTGAGTTCTTTTTGTGGCTGGTCATCGCTCATTAGAATTGATGTTATTATGGCCAATGCATTAGATGCTCCAATTATTATGGTCTTCTATAGTTATTGAGGTGCCTACATAGCATCCTATACATTACATCATCTAGATGCCCATAAGGGTTCATCCAACTAAACAAGACAAACATTTCAATGTAAAATCGTAGTTCTATCCTTGAATTGTATCTTATTCCGGTTTTCTAGATATTCGGTTTAAATTCGTTGTTATGTTCTAAGTTCTACATGTCCTTAGAATTTTTGTGGACCTAACTTTCGAGATCAAATATATGTCTTCGTTTAGAGACTAGGCAGCGAGACCTGGCTTACCGGTAAAATAGTGGAAGTGGGTTGTGGAGAGTCACATGCCCAAATCATATTACTACTTAATGCACCAAAAAAAAAAAAGACAAAAAAAAGTACAATGTTAGACTTATTATGTTTTAAAGTCTAATTTAATTTGAGTCTAATCAAGTCAATTGGATATTTGCACCCGTCCACTTTAACCTATGTTGTTTGATCTAATAAAAAATTGATCAAGCCTAAATAGTTTGGGTCTAGACATGTTTTCAATTACACTTAGCCATGATTTAAATTAAAATGTGGGACTCATCTACACGTGTGGAACTCGTGTTATCAATCATGGGCCTACATCTATGATGAGTTGAATTAGAATTCCTTGATGCTATATATATCATGACTAGGGTTCCCTCTCCACCACAACAATGACAATCTCTCTCTTGGAGGCCTCTCATCTGTTCTAAGGATGAAGAAGAGAACTTAGTGGATGGAGTGAAGAATCCTCCCTCAACTCCGACGTCCTCGAGATCGTGCAACTTTCGGCATCCCTTTTATTATGCAATCAGGTATGCCTAAAATCTCCCTTTTCTTTGATCATGATAAAGAGGCTATACGTGTATGAGATTTTATATGTAATAAACTTAGATCTAACAATTGGGATCAGAGCCTCCTCTTTATCGGATCATCAGGATATAAAATAAAAAATCTTTTGATCTCGATTTATGAAAATTATGGATCTCTTTGTTTAATTCAATAAAGATTATTTTTTGTGTCTCATATATTGAATTAAAGTTTAAAGGAACAATTTTTAACATGTATATATATTTTTTCTGAATATTTTTCTGTGTGATTATTGATTTTTTTAAAATTTCAGTTTTGGTTTTAAAAAACAGAATTTTAAAAATGAAAAAGAAAAGAAAAACCTCAAGGCGCCTGCATGGGAGCCTGTGCAGGCGCCTGCACAGGCGCCTACATGCATACGGGCGCCTGCATACGCGCGTCGCCGGCATGCATGTGCGCGCTGCCGGCCACCATGGGCCAGCAGCACCAAGCAGCAAAACTTTAAAAAAATAGTTTAATAGTTTTTGGGTTCTCTTAATTAAGGGGATTATGAGATTAGTTAGGAGTAGAAATTTAGAATTATAATTTTAATCTAATAAGGAAACTACTCCTAATTAATCTCATATAAAGTTTAAATTTAAATTGTTGAGATTGTTTTGAGTTTTAGGGTTGAGATAGAATTCTAATCTATTAGGAAAATTTTAGGATAGAATTCTAATCAAATAAAATAACCTTATCCCAATTAATCTCACATTAAATTTATTGGGTTTTATCTAGTTCATTAAACCCGACTCATTAAGAAAAATAATAACTTAATTATTGTACATCGGGTATGATTCAGACCCGATAAGCACTGCAAACTCATTTTGTCAATAAAAACTTCAATTAGTTGTTACGGGCTCATCTGACATCTGTTTTGGGCATGTAAATAGTCATTTCGAAGCTCTTGATGAGCGCTACAATATCACAGGCACTAGACATGACAAAACAGTAGTAGTTGATATAAAAAAGACATTAAAGTATTTATTTATCATGGTTAAATGTATTCTTACATGTTTCCGCTTCATCAATATTATATTGCTTATATTGCTCTAGCATAAGGAATATTGATGATTACTACAGTTGATAACACACAGATAAATATATATGTATGTTCAAAATTAAAAAATTTATAAAAGAGCTTATTTAATTGCGTATATAGTTCATGCCGACAATAGCCGACCCAAAGGAAGACTATTGTTTGGCCGAATTATGTACGACGCCTGATACTTGATGTGGGTAATGCAAGTGGGAGAGTCTTGGTGTGTGATAATCAGCCCAAAAGAAGGTTGTCACATTAGAGGCCCATATTGCCTTACCCTTATAAACTAGTCCAACGGCAGAAGAAGAATCCAGATGCGTAGATTTGTGTGGCCCATGCGCGTGACAATCGGCCCAAAAGAAGGTTGTTATTGTAGCAGGGTTATTACATATATTATATGGTCGATATAGATAACTTAAATTTTGGGACCAATCCTATAAAGGGACAGTCGGCCCAAAAGAAGGTTGTTCTATTACATAGGACATAGACTTTAAGGTATTTATATTGGGCCAGTACAATGTTGACATATAGAGACACAACTTGTTCTGAAAGTTTGGCCGGTAGCTCTATCAGTTAAACTGGTTACATTTTTTAAATTCAATTTTTTATGGCTATTACAGTAAAATTTTGTTAAATACAATGTTTATGTTAAATTGATGAGAAATTGTACACTTATGTAATCTAAATTGAATAGTACAAACTTTAAGAAATGGTAAGACCATGTAAAAAATTGTTCTTGGATTCATAAACTTAGACTACACCTTAAAGACTGATGGACCTGTACTATCACTAACAGAACTTAGTAAAAAAAAAAAAACCAATTATGATAAGTGAAAGAGGTCTTACAGCATGTGTCTAATGGTTATAAAAGAACATTATTTCTATAACTATTAAAGCTTATATGCCTGATAAAGTCAGTGCTAAGACTTTTTCTGCTGAAGTAGCTGACCGGTTTATTAAATCGGATAAAGTTGAGGCCAACACGTATTTTAGCAAACTAATAAATATGCGCTACAACGGCAAAAAAACATGAGGGAGTACATTATGGAAATGTCAAATCTTATTTCTAAACTAAATGTACTGAAATTAGAGCTCTCTGAAGAGATTTTAGTTGACTTCATTCTAATCTCTTTTCTTATAAAGTATAACCCTTTTCAAGATTATTTATAATGCTCAAAGAAAAAGTGGACTCTCATTGAGATCATTAGCATCGTGTCTGAAAAGAAGAGAGATTGAAACATGAAAAGACTGAAAATGCTCACTTAACATTCAAGGTAATACTTCTAATAAGAAAAGAAAATTTGTAACTAAAGGGAGAAACATAAACACTACTACAATTGCTGATCTTAAGTGGCGAAAGTGTAGGACAAGAAGTCTAAGGTCAGTACATGCTTCTTCTGTAAGAAAGTAAGCAGCCTCAAGTAGGATTGTATAAAGTATCAAAAATGGCTATTTAGCGGGTATATCTCATATCTATATTTGTTCTGAAATTAATTTATCGTTAGTGCCACTTAATAAATGGTGGATTGATAATTCACATAAGCGATTCAATGTGAAACTTTCAAACTCAAAGAAGGCCCAGCCTGGCTGAGCGATACATATACATGGGTGATAGAAATAAAGTTACAATTAAAGTTATTAGAGTTTGTAATCTTAGATTAGATTCTTATTTTTTTTGTTTTAGATTTGGATGAGGCTTTATATATACCGTCCTTTTAGGGGAAATCATATTTCTATTTTATTGTTAGACAGATCTGGTTTTACTGTCAATTTTGATAATGAAATGCTTAGTCTACTTTCCAAATCTAAAGTTGTTGGTACTAGAATTCTGATTGATGGCTAAATAAATTAAAACTTCATGTTTTATATATTGAATCTCTATACGTGAATAACCTAGGCACTAAGTGAACATTAATTAAAAAAATATTAGAAAGTTTGGTACTAAATGGAGTCCAGGATGTCCCAGATAAGATGTATATAGACATTTGTGGTCCATTTCCTACAGCTTCTTGGAATGGTCATAAATATTTCAAATAATTACTCCCGTTATGGGTACCTATACTTGTTTCATGAGAAATCCCAATCACTGAACATGTTTAAAATCTATAAAGCTGAAGTTGAAAATCAACTAAATAGAATGATTAAAGCCGTTAGGTCTGATCGTGATGATGATTACTATGGCAGAAATAATGGATCAGATATATGTCTAGGACTATTTGCCAATTTCTGAAAGAGTGTATGTAACAGTTGCCCCATTTAAAGTATTTTTATTTTCCTAAAATATCAATATTTCATGCATGATATTTTAGTATTTTCTGCGTATAATACGCTTATGGAGTAAACCCGTATTAGACGGGTATTATACGGGTACGTATATACAGGTATATACGTAAGTATTTATACAGGTATAAAGATTTCTTCCTCCCCAAGTTTCCTTTTCTCTCTCCAAACTTCTCCAAGCTTCTCCAAGGTTCCATCAAAAATATCTCCATCTCCATGGCAAGTTTTGATTGGTCAAGAGAAAATATCATCCTATTTTGCAAATAAACCCCTCTCTTTTATAATTTTACAAAAATGAAAGGGACACATGGCAAACTTTTGTGGAGGGACACTTGGCAAAATTCTATGGTAAGATTGAGGCTATAAATAGAGAAAGAGGAAGAGAATTCAACACTTTTGTCAAAAAGAACTCTCTCTTCAAACACTCTCTCTCTAAAGAATTCTCTCTCTCCTTTTTCAAGTAGCAACAACAAGGAAATCAGGCAACAACAAGGCAACAACTACAAATAGCCAAGATCAGCCTTACAAGTGAGTAGAACATACTAAATCTTGATAATATGATAAGTAGAAATGAGTAGAAATGAGTAAAAAGGAGTAGAAATGAATAGAAATGAATATGCTATGACATAAGCATGTAGATATGCAAATATTGAGCCTATGTGTGATGTAGGATCATCTGTTTTAATTTCTGTAATTGTTTATTTCCGTTGCTTACAAAATTATGATATTTTACATATCCTGCATATTGATATGAGATGATGATATATGTGTTTGTGTGTTTTCGGAGGAAGGGACCGGGTTGAACCGGAGGAGTAGAAGGGGAGAACATATGTGTATATATGTTTGTAATTGTGTTTGTGTGTTTTCGGAGGAAGGGACCGGGTTGAACCGGAGGCGTAGAGGAGGGAAACATATGTGTATATATGTTTGTATTTGTGTTTGTGTGTTTTCGGAGGAAGGGACCGGGTTGAACCGGAGGCGTAGAGGAGGGAAACATATGTGTATATATGTTGTGTTTGTGTTTGTGTGTTATCGGAGGAAGGGACCGGGTTGAACCGGAGGAGTAGAAGGGGAGAACATATGTATATATGTTTGTGTATGTGTATATGGACATGATAGAAGTCCTATGATAAAATCATGCATGATTCTTTAATTTCAGATCTGAAATAGAGTCTTAAACAAGCTGTTTTATGTGAATTAGTCGACTAAGTCCAAGAATTTGTCGACCATAGGTGTAATATTTGAGGCAGAGAACTGCTGATATAGCAGTATTAGTCGACTACAAACAGACTGTAGTCGACTGAATCTCAGAGGCAGAGTGTAAACAGAAGTTAGAAATCTGTTTTTCACAGTTTTAGTCGACTAGGACCTACTACCAGTCGACTAATAAATTCCTTTAGTCGACTATACCAAGAGGGTAGTCGACTATAGATGATTCACAGAAAGTATCACAACTTTTCACAGTTTTAGTCGACTAGAGGAAACTTCCAGTCGACTAGTCATTGGTAGTCGACTATACCAGGAAGGGTAGTCGACTACAAAGTCTCTGTTTGACCAGTTAAGAAGCAGGTACGTGTAAAGCAGTTTTAGTCGACTGTAGTTCAAGTATTAGTCGACTTGCAGTTGTTAGTCGACTATAGAAGTGGCCTAGTCGACTAATAAGGCATTATTCTGTGTTCTGTTTTGGTTCATGATGGATTCTGAAATCCAATAAAAATAGTATGTTGATACTCATGACAACTGGATGATTTAACCCTGTATACCTACCTGCTAAGTGCATTTAAATATTGTTTTACTCACTGAGCCGTCAAGCTCACTCTATTCACACTCCACTACAGGTTTGGACAAAGGCAAGGGTCCTGCTTAAAGCGGTAGCGCGGACATTATCGCCGGTACCTCAGCAGTAGGAGTTTCTTTTATTGGATATACATGGTTTTGTATAAGTATGTTTATGTTTAGTTGAGTTTCTATTGTGGCATGTAAATATTAAAGAACTTGGTGTTGGACTATTATTGTATGAACATATCCAAGATTTGTGTTCTCGTGGATTAGTGATCTATAGATGTTAGTATGCTAAGTTTCAATTAAATCATACATGTTATGATGTATATGTCGAAGCATTGTGTACTGATGGGTCCCACGCTTGGATTATATGAGATGATTATGTTTAAAATGAAAAATTTTTACTGGGACCGTTACAATTGGTATCAGAGCAATGGTTTAGATGTAGAAGTAGTAAGAGATGATGAAATTGTTAGGTTGTTACATATAGACATGTGATTATAGTTAAGTAGTGGGTCTTATATGATAAGAAGTATAGATATAAGTGTGTCCAATTATATTGATTTTTGATGATAGTCATATGATTAAGATGATTTCATGGACTTGAAATTGATATGTCCGTTTTGTTTACATATAGATGGGAGACTCTGATATATTCTGGTCAGCCTCTAATTCCGACAGCTCGAGTAAGAGCTGGATAGCGGACTCGATGGATTGGGGATATGAATCAGATGAAACTGACCCTGCAAAAATGATTATGCCCCTGAACTGGATAGATGGTGAAGAGGTCGAGTCGCAGGCATCTAACAAGCCTGAACCTACCCCGGTTGACACAAGTAGTGTCATAGGAGATTCGGTTGAAGTATCAGTAGTGGAGCACTCGAGTACGATTAAGGAAGAAACTCGAAGGGGCTTTACTTATGGAGGTGTCTTTTGGAACGAGACATGGGAAAAAGACATGGATCGATATGATGACTTAGATGACTGGCACTGTGCCGGGGATGAGTCATCGGAAGAAGACCCCGAAGAGGAAGACCCCGAAGAGGATTTGGATAATAACAACAATACTAGCAAGGATCCTAGTGGGGATACCCCACCCTGTGAGGGGTGAATCTTATAACTGACACTTTTGATGTATTTATGTATATAGGCCTAATATGTTAGATAATGGATATCCGTAGGGTTGTTGTATGTACCCTGGCATATATCTTATGAATGCGCAGGAAGTAGTCCGGATATTCCAGTAGGCAGGCATGTCGGAATGACACTTTTTGTATCCATGATGGATGTAACTATATACATATATAACAAGTTGTTGTTTCACAAGTGACATTATTAGTATGAGTATATGAGAAAAAGTTTTATCCCTACTTAATCCAAATTGTGTAATGTGTTGATAAGACGCCCTTATATTCATGTAGGAAGAACGCATGGATTTGAACCAACCACTACCTGAGGATACCCTGTCACTCGATACGACACATTATAGCGAGATGGGGAGCGCGCACCCCGCGGACAATAATGAAGACTCTGAAGCTCGAAATAGAGGGAATGAGGAGACTCCGGGGGTGATGCCGGACTGGCTCGCGCAATTAGTAAACAGGGCGAGCAACAACAGTTCTCATCGAGCACTGGAGCAGTTTCAGAAAATGAAACCACCCGTATTCGAAGGGAAGGCGGACCCTTTGCAAGCCGAAGCATGGCTTCTACAAATAGAAAAGATTCTGGAAGTCATGAGTTGCACTGATGAACAAAAGGTGTCCTTCTCTTCTTTTATGTTCCAGAAGGAAGCGGAACATTGGTGGAGGGCAGTGAAACTTAGTAGGAAGAATACAAGGGAACCAATCACCTGGGAGTTCTTGGTGAACAAATTCACTGAGAAATACATTCCGGAGACAGCCAGAGATAAAATGGCAACAGAATTCTTGGAACTCCGTCAAGATTCTAAGAATGTATCCCAGTATGATCAGAAATTCACTCAGCTATCCAGGTATGCTGATGCTTTGGTTAGGAGTGAAGCAGATAAGACAAAGAGGTTCGTAAAGGGCCTAAGATCAGATATTCGGGGCCGGCTGATTCCATTACAACTGAGAAATTATCTCCAAGCAGTAGAAAGAGCTTTGGAGGTAGAAATGGACATACAAGAAGGTCAGGGAGAATGGGTGGAAGAAATTCCCAATTCTAAGCGCCCCCGTTATCAAGAACCTCCTATGAGGACGGCATCAGGACCAGCCAGTAGCAGAGGATCTGGGTTTAACACCTATAGAGGAGGAGGAGCCAGAGGCGGGAGAACGTGGCTGAGGAATAGAGACACCGCCTCGAAGACACAAACTACCTCTGCGTTCCATCCCAGAGGCTCGGAGGCTCCTTGGTGTCAGAAGTGTAGAATAAATCATTTTGGAAACTGTCTCCCAGACAGGTCTTGTTTTAATTGTGGAGGAGTGGGACATCTAAGGAAAAATTGTCCAACCACGCGTGGAAGCCAAGGATTTAGTAGAGGAAATGGAAGGCCGATTATGAGGACGAATCCTTCCAGAGGACAAGCCAGTAACTCCATGCCACCCAGTAATGCTCCACGTTCTGCTGTAACCCAGTCATCGGTTCAGCAACCTCGGGTGCAAGGCAGAACCTTCGCATTGAACCACCGAGAAGCAATGGCCTCAAATGCAGTGGTGGAAGGTATGATCTCCGTATCAGGACATATTGCTCATATTTTATTTGACCCTGGAGCTACTCATTCATTCGTATCTAGTGCTTTTGCTTATAAATTACATCAAGAATCAAAACCCCTAGGATTTCAATTGGTTGTGTCTACACCTATAGGGGAGAATTTAATAGCTAGCACTAGATATACGAATTGTGAAGTAATAATTGGAGAAATGAAGACCTTTGTTGATCTGATAAAGCTAGGCGAAATGGAGTTCGATGCCATACTAGGAATGGACTGGTTGTCTGCCAGTGGTGCTTATGTGGATTGTAATAAAAAGAGGATTATCTTTAAAATGGAAGGGACTCCAGAGTTTATCTTTGAAGGAGAGAAAGGAAATTATGACATACCTCACATATCAGCCATCAAAGCCACCAAGTTATTGAAGCAAGGGTGCCAAGGATTTCTGGTTTCGGTGTTGGATACCACCAGAATTGATGTAGATATTATGACTATTCCAATTGTGAATGAGTTCCCTGATGTATTCCCGGAAGACTTACCAGGGTTACCCCCAGATCGGGAAGTAGAATTTACAATCGATGTAATACCCGGTACTGCCCCAATTTCTAAGGCACCGTACCGTATGGCCCCTGCAGAAATGAAAGAACTTAAAACTCAATTGCAAGAATTATTAGACAAAGGTTTTATTCGGCCAAGTATATCTCCCTGGGGAGCACCTGTCCTATTTGTCAAGAAGAAGGATGGGAGTATGAGATTATGTGTTGACTACCGGGAATTGAATAAAGCAACTATCAAGAATAAGTACCCTCTCCCTCGAATTGATGACCTATTTGATCAATTGCAAGGGTCTTGTGTATTTTCCAAGATAGACCTTAGATCGGGGTATCATCAGTTGAAGGTCAAACCTGAAGATGTGCCCAAATCAGCTTTTCGGACAAGATATGGACACTTTGAATTTCTAGTCATGCCTTTTGGACTCACTAATGCCCCGGCAGCATTTATGGACCTAATGAATCGGATGTTTCAACCATACTTAGACCAGTTTGTAGTGGTATTCATTGATGATATTCTGGTCTATTCAAAGAATAAGGAAGATCATGAGAAACATCTTAATATTGTCCTTCAAATCTTGAGAGAGAAGCAACTCTATGCAAAATTGAAGAAATGTGAATTTTGGCTTGAGCAAGTAGGATTTCTCGGTCATATTATATCCAAAGAGGGGATAGCAGTAGATCCGGTAAAGATTGAAGCAATCCGAGACTGGCCCAGACCTACTAATGCTACTGAAGTTCGAAGTTTCTTGGGATTAGCAGGATACTACAGAAGATTTGTAGAAGGATTTTCTTTGATTGTGGCACCAATGACCCAATTAACCAGAAAGAATAAGAAGTTTGTGTGGGGAGAAGATCAAGATAGGAGTTTTCAGGAAGTTAAAGCCAGATTAACATCTGCTCCTGTCTTAGTAGTACCTTCAGGGACTGAAGGATTTGTCATTTTTAGTGATGCATCAAAACTGGGATTGGGATGTGTATTAATGCAAAAGGGAAAAGTTATTGCCTATGCATCCCGGCAATTGAAGACCCATGAAAGGAATTATCCCACTCATGACTTGGAATTAGCCGCTGTGATCTTTGCTTTAAAGATCTGGCGACATTACTTGTATGGCGTGTCTTGTGAAGTTTTTACTGATCATAAGAGCTTGAAATATATCTTCACACAAAAGGAACTGAATATGAGGCAGAGGAGGTGGTTAGAACTAATAAAAGATTATGATATTACTATTCAATACCACCCTGGGAAGGCCAATGTAGTAGCTGATGCTTTGAGCCGGAAATCGGGAGGAACACTGGCCACCTTAATGACTCGTCAAGTAAGACTATTAAGAGACCTAGAAGAGATGCAAATAGAAGTGCGAGTCATTGATTCTTCAAATTCTGGGTATCAACTGAATCAAGTGAGTATCCAAATTAATCTATACGACAAGATCAAAAAGGCACAACAAGAAGATACTCAAATAAAGAAGATGATGAAGAAAGTGCAAGAAGGAGAACTCAAGGAGTTTCACATAGAAGGTGATGTCTTAAGGCTTGGACACAGACTATGTGTGCCAGAGGTAGCAGAGATTAAAGAAGAGATAATGAAGGAGGCTCATAATACACCTTATACAGCTCACCCCGGAAGCACAAAGATGTATCAAGATCTACGTCATAACTTCTGGTGGGATGGTATGAAGATGGACATTTCCAATTTTGTCCACAAATGTTTAGTCTGTCAACAAGTAAAGGCTGAACATAAGAAACCCCCAGGTTTGTTAGTACCTTTACCTATTCCTGAATGGAAGTGGAGTCAAATTGCTATGGATTTCGTCACTGGACTTCCTCGGACGTCCCAAGGACTGGATACAGTCTGGGTAGTAGTAGACAGACTCACCAAATCTGCCCATTTTCTACCTATCCGGATCAATTATTCAATGGAAAGATTGGCTCAGGTATATGTCCGAGAGATAATTAGATTACATGGAGTACCTGAATCCATTGTATCAGATCGGGACCCAAGATTTCAATCCAGATTCTGGAAAAGTTTGTCCAGAGCTATGGGTACTAACTTACAATTCAGTACAGCAGCCCACCCCCAAACGGATGGACAGTCAGAAAGGACCATTCAAATATTAGAAGATATGTTGAGAACCTGTGTACTGGATTTTGGGGGAAGTTGGGACAACTATCTACCCTTAGTGGAGTTTGCATATAATAATAGTTATCAATCCACTATCGGTATGCCTCCATTTGAAGCATTATATGGGAGGAGGTGTAGATCACCAATCTGTTGGGAGGAAGTTGGGGACAGAAAACTATTTGGCCCCGATGTAATTCAAGAAGCTACAGAGAAGATCAAGCTAATCAGAGAAAGGATGAAAGCAGCCCAGAGTAGACAGAAAGCTTATGCAGATAATCGTCGCAGACCACTAGAGTTTGAGGTAGGGGATAGTGTTTTCCTAAAGGTATCTCCTATGAAAGGAGTGAGACGCGCCGGCAATAAGAACAAATTAGCCCCTAGATATGTGGGTCCGTTTGAAATATTGGATAAGATTGGACCGGTTGCTTATCGTTTGGCCCTACCCCCTGCCTTAGAAAGGATGCACAATGTATTTCATGTATCTCAGCTGAGGAAGTATGTGCCCGATCCTGCTCATATCATCTCCTATGAACCCCTGCATATGATAGAAGACATGTCCTACACGGAAGAACCAATACAAATTCTTGATCGCAAAGAGAAGCAGTTGAGAAGCAAAAATATTTCCTTGGTCAAGGTTTTGTGGAGAAATCAAAATATAGAAGAAGCCACTTGGGAACTGGAAGAGGAGATGAAAAAGACCTATCCGCATTTATTCCAAGGTACGTTAAGTTTCGAGGACGAAACTTTCATAAGGAGGGTAGAATGTAACAGTTGCCCCATTTAAAGTATTTTTATTTTCCTAAAATATCAATATTTCATGCATGATATTTTAGTATTTTCTGCGTATACTACGCTTATGGAGTAAACCCGTATTAGACGGGTATTATACGGGTACGTATATACAGGTATATACGTAAGTATTTATACAGGTATAAAGATTTCTTCCTCCCCAAGTTTCCTTTTCTCTCTCCAAACTTCTCCAAGCTTCTCCAAGGTTCCATCAAAAATATCTCCATCTCCATGGCAAGTTTTGATTGGTCAAGAGAAAATATCATCCTATTTTGCAAATAAACCCCTCTCTTTTATAATTTTACAAAAATGAAAGGGACACATGGCAAACTTTTGTGGAGGGACACTTGGCAAAATTCTATGGTAAGATTGAGGCTATAAATAGAGAAAGAGGAAGAGAATTCAACACTTTTGTCAAAAAGAACTCTCTCTCTTCAAACACTCTCTCTCTAAAGAATTCTCTCTCTCCTTTTTCAAGTAGCAACAACAAGGAAATCAGGCAACAACAAGGCAACAACTACAAATAGCCAAGATCAGCCTTACAAGTGAGTAGAACATACTAAATCTTGATAATATGATAAGTAGAAATGAGTAGAAATGAGTAAAAAGGAGTAGAAATGAATAGAAATGAATATGCTATGACATAAGCATGTAGATATGCAAATATTGAGCCTATGTGTGATGTAGGATCATCTGTTTTAATTTCTGTAATTGTTTATTTCCGTTGCTTACAAAATTATGATATTTTACATATCCTGCATATTGATATGAGATGATGATATATGTGTTTGTGTGTTTTCGGAGGAAGGGACCGGGTTGAACCGGAGGAGTAGAAGGGGAGAACATATGTGTATATATGTTTGTAATTGTGTTTGTGTGTTTTCGGAGGAAGGGACCGGGTTGAACCGGAGGCGTAGAGGAGGGAAACATATGTGTATATATGTTTGTATTTGTGTTTGTGTGTTTTCGGAGGAAGGGACCGGGTTGAACCGGAGGCGTAGAGGAGGGAAACATATGTGTATATATGTTGTGTTTGTGTTTGTGTGTTATCGGAGGAAGGGACCGGGTTGAACCGGAGGAGTAGAAGGGGAGAACATATGTATATATGTTTGTGTATGTGTATATGGACATGATAGAAGTCCTATGATAAAATCATGCATGATTCTTTAATTTCAGATCTGAAATAGAGTCTTAAACAAGCTGTTTTATGTGAATTAGTCGACTAAGTCCAAGAATTTGTCGACCATAGGTGTAATATTTGAGGCAGAGAACTGCTGATATAGCAGTATTAGTCGACTACAAACAGACTGTAGTCGACTGAATCTCAGAGGCAGAGTGTAAACAGAAGTTAGAAATCTGTTTTTCACAGTTTTAGTCGACTAGGACCTACTACCAGTCGACTAATAAATTCCTTTAGTCGACTATACCAAGAGGGTAGTCGACTATAGATGATTCACAGAAAGTATCACAACTTTTCACAGTTTTAGTCGACTAGAGGAAACTTCCAGTCGACTAGTCATTGGTAGTCGACTATACCAGGAAGGGTAGTCGACTACAAAGTCTTTGTTTGACCAGTTAAGAAGCAGGTACGTGTAAAGCAGTTTTAGTCGACTGTAGTTCAAGTATTAGTCGACTTGCAGTTGTTAGTCGACTATAGAAGTGGCCTAGTCGACTAATAAGGCATTATTCTGTGTTCTGTTTTGGTTCATGATGGATTCTGAAATCCAATAAAAATAGTATGTTGATACTCATGACAACTGGATGATTTAACCCTGTATACCTACCTGCTAAGTGCATTTAAATATTGTTTTACTCACTGAGCCGTCAAGCTCACTCTATTCACACTCCACTACAGGTTTGGACAAAGGCAAGGGTCCTGCTTAAAGCGGTAGCGCGGACATTATCGCCGGTACCTCAGCAGTAGGAGTTTCTTTTATTGGATATACATGGTTTTGTATAAGTATGTTTATGTTTAGTTGAGTTTCTATTGTGGCATGTAAATATTAAAGAACTTGGTGTTGGACTATTATTGTATGAACATATCCAAGATTTGTGTTCTCGTGGATTAGTGATCTATAGATGTTAGTATGCTAAGTTTCAATTAAATCATACATGTTATGATGTATATGTCGAAGCATTGTGTACTGATGGGTCCCACGCTTGGATTATATGAGATGATTATGTTTAAAATGAAAAATTTTTACTGGGACCGTTACAGTGGCATTATCACTTAGTACACCATGTCAGGGACATCTCGTCAGAATGGCGTTATTGAGAGATGAAATCACACACTTAAGGACATGGTTAGGAGTATGATAGCTCACACTACTCTACTAGAGTCATTATGGTGCGAAGCCTTAAAAATGGTTGTTTACATCCTCAAAACAATAACTAAAATCCAATATGAGTTATGGACTGAAAATCTCTCAGTATTAGGCATCTTCATGTTTGGGTTGTCAGCGGAAGCTGGCCGTATATACCACATAAGAAGACATTGGACTCAAGGATAGTTAGCAGTTTATTCGTAAGGTATTCTGAGATGTATAAATGTTTTAAATTTTATTGTCCCTCCATTAAGAGCATAAAGACGGATAATGCTAAATTTATTGAGAAAATTCAGAATAGTGGGAGTCAACTATATAAGAATTTCATCTTTGAGGAAGAACATATTGTTATACCTATAACAACTGTTCTAAATGATAAGTAGTTATTCCACTTCAGAATGAAAATACAGTTGTACCTTTACAAGATACAGATACAGTTCATCCTGAAGTAGATCTTGTTGATAAGATAGAACCTGAAAATTCTCAACCTCAAGTGCCTAGGAGATCAACTAGGGAGAAGAGATCAGCCATTGCAAATTACTGTATAGTTTATTTTCAAGAGCATGAGTTTGACATAAGGCAAGAGGATGACCCACGTCCTTGAATGAGACCAAACTCACGTTCACTCCATTAAGTGGTCAAATGTACGAAAAATGAGTTAAAATCCATGAAGAACAATAATATTTGAGATTTAGTAGAGTTACCTAAATGAAATAAGCTGATTAGTTTTTTAAATAAGTATTTAAAATCAAGCGGGATTTGAAAAGCAACGTCGAAAGGTATAAGGCACATCTTGTCACAGAGGGATTCACTCAAAAAGAGGGCATTAACTATAAGGGGACTTTCTCTCTAGTTCTTATGAAGGTTTCTTTGAGAATTATCAAGGCACTAGTGACTCATTTCGACCTAGAGTAACACCAAATGGATGTTAAGATTGCTTTCCTTAATGGAAGCATTAAGGAAGAAATTTGTACGGTGCAATAAGGAAGTTTTAAAGTGAAAGTTTTGTAATATTTGGTTTGCAAATAAAGAAATCCGTGTATGGTCTAAAGCAAGCATCCCGTTAATAGTACTTTAAACTTGATCAAGTAATATCCGATTTTAGTTTTAAGAAGAATGTAGATGATCGATGTATTAACCATAAAATTAAAGAGAGTAAAATTATATTTCTTGTGCTATATGTGAATGACATTCTATTAGCAAGTAATGATATGATTCTTTTACTTGAGACCAAGAGTTTTCTCTCTAATAACTTTGAAATGAAAGATCTTGGAGAAGCTTCTTTTGTGATAGGCATCCAGATTTAACGTGACAGTACACATGGAATATTAGGTTTATCACGAAAGGCCTATATCGATAAGGTGCCAGATAGATATGACATGAAGAATTGCTCTATGGAGATAAGTTGAGTTTACTCCAATGTCCCAAGAACGACCTACAGAAAGAGCAAATGAAAGATATTTCATATGCATTGGCGGTTGAAAGTCTGATGTATACTCAAGTTTGTACCCATCCAAATATAGCATATACCATTGAGAAACTTCGCAGATACTTGATCAATCCTTGGATTGATCACTGGAAAACTTCCAAGAAGGTAATTTGATATCTACAGAAGACTACGTGAAATCTGATCAGTTACAGTTGATCGGATACACAATTCAGATTATGCTGGATGTATCGACAATAAAAAAAGTCCACTTCAGGTTATATTTTCCTGATTGTAGAAAGATGGTGGATTTAGTCGAGAGGCCATTACAGCTATACTGTGCAATAAGAGCTACTGCAATAGTAACAAGAGTTCAGTAAAATCGAAACATATCGACATCAAGTTTCTTATCATTAATGATAAAGTTCGGAATTATATTGTGTCTGTTGATAGTGTTAATACTACTCTTAACAATACAGATCCACTCATTAAAAGGCTTCCACCTAAAGTCTTCTTAAAGCATATTGCTCATATGAGGATGGCTAATCATAATGATATCCTGATTTAGTAGGAGTAGATAATTTTACGTAACAGACATTATTTCTAAGTGCACTTTATATATATTTATTGATCCCGATAATAAGTGATAACTACTTTCTTTAAACTTTTTTGAATTTAAATTGCGCATTTGAGTTTATTAGCAGTTAGACTCATTGGAGTAATAAAGTTGGACTCGTTGGAGTCATAAAGTTAGACTCATTGAAGTCATAAAGTGAAAACCAGTTGAAATTATATCTTATTTGATCAGAGGACATTTTCATGCCACACGTCCACATTTGACCTATGTCGTTAATAGTTCTGAAATTTGTGATGTGGAGGGTCCTACGTCGATTATACAGAAGGTTGGCAAGACACTTAATAAACCAGATTATTTTGAAACGTGATTTGTTGGCGGTTAAAGTTTTGATGTCATAAAGTTATACATAATATCTATTCAGTATGACTTGCTTACCAAGTGGGAGATTGCTAGACTTATTATATTTTAAAGTCTAATTTAAGTTGGGCCTAATCAAGTCAATTGGATATTTACACTCGGCCACTTTAACCTTTATTGTTTGACCAAATAAAGAATTGATCAAGCCTAAATGGCTTGGGTCTAGACATGTTTTCAATTATACTCAGCCATTAGTGTGTTTAAATTAAAATATGGGACTCATTTTCACGTGTGAAACTCGTGTTATCAATCATGGGCCTAGATCTATAATGAGTTGAATTAAGATTCCTTGATGCTATATATATCATGGGTAGGGTTCCCTCTCCACCACAATAATGACAATCTCTTTCTTGGAGGCCTCTCATCTCCTCTAAGGATCAAGAAGAGAACTTAGTGGATGAAGTAAAGAATCCTCTCCCTCAACTCCAGCGTCCTCGAGATCGTGTAACCTTTGGCGTACCTGATTCCCTTCGTTATGGAATCAGGTATGCCTAAAACCTTCTTTCCCCTTGATCATGATAAAAAAGTTATGCATGTATGAGATCTTATATGAAATAAACTTAAATCTAACAGACAAAAGAGTAGCGTTTAGATGTGTCATGTTGTGTGTTTTTGTTATGTTTACTATCAACTTTTAATTAATTATAAAATATCTAGTTTAATGCAAAGGATGGATGCGCAAAAAAAGATACAATTAATTACTGATGAAAATTTACAAAAAATATTTAGAGAAAAAAATTATGTGTGGAATAGCATTTATATATATATATATATATATATATATATATATATATATATATATATATATATATATATATAAGAAAATTGTACATCAGCCGCCAGCTGAGAGAGACTCTCTCAGCTTCGCTTCAATATGATCGCAAACTTACTGCAACATGATCGCAGTCCACTATAACATGTTCGCAGTCCTAAAAAATCATATATTTTTAGTGTAATTGGGACTGCAACCATGATAGCAGTTCTCAGAAAAGACTGTGACCTGCGACCATGGTAGGAACTCTCATAAAAAATACTGCGACTTAATCACACTCCTCATATAAAATTGCGACCATGATACTAGCACCCAAAATTGTGGTAAAAATTCAGCTATGTTGTGCCAGCTGAGAAAGTCTCTCTCAGCTGGCGGCTGAGGTACAGATCCCTATATATATATATATATATATATATATATATATATATATATATATATATATATATATATATATATGACAAAAATGGGAATCAGCTGACACAGGAGGCAACTCCGTCCTATGTCGCACTCAAAACTCAAGTTTTCGATTGAATTTTCAAGATTCGACCGCACATTATCATCTCCATATTCTAAGATATATACATATAAAAAATCACCTAATTTGAAGTTTGTTTACTTCATTTTCTTTGAGTTCAAACATTAACGGTTTTTTAACAATAGAATAAAATGGAAGGATTAGATCAATGTGTAAACAAACTCTAAATCATCTGATTTTTTATATGTGTGCATCTTAGAACATGAAGATGATAATGTGCGGTCGGATCATGAAAAAAATTCAGAAGATATGATTTTTAAGTGCGACATAGGACGGAGTTGCCTCCTATATTAGCTGATTCCCATATCTCTCTCTCTCTCTCTCTCTCTATATATATATATATATATATATATATATATATATATATATATATATATATATATATATATATATATATTATATATGATAGAGTTACAATACACGTAGGTGTAACTAAGTTAAGTCCCACACACCTCACAAAAAATATATTTTTTAAACACTTTGTGAGGATCATTCACCCAAATTTTTGTTTGTGTCTCACCAAACAAATTTTTTGTGATTAAAAAAGGTGTGTATAACTTAGTTACACTTATGTGTATTATAACTCTACCAATATATATAATATATATTAAAAAAATATATAGGTTTCTGTTTTAAGTGTAGGTCTATCTATACACGCTAGAAAATTAGTTTAAGAGATAATATTACTAACCTTTATTTAAGAATATATTTAAGAATGCATACAAGTGAACCATTTTAATTATTTAAGAAAAGGAAAAAAAATAAAAATAAAAGCCCAGCAAAGTTGACACTTTCTTATTTATTCTGCAATCGTCAGTGAATCTCAGGCATTTCCTGAGATCAATGAAGTCAGTAATTAATTAATGTTAAAGTAACCAATAACAAAATCAGCTTCAAACCTGTTACCATCCCCACTCGCTTTGGAGTCAGCACCTATCATTATCTCTCATCATTAAATTACTTGACGAATGGCACTTAATCTGAGCTGGCTTGAATTATCTTTTAATTATACGAACAAATTATTACTAAAAAATTGCTAGTGCTTTCTTATCTGCTTTACTCAAGATCAGATCTTTTTTATGTTGTTGATGGACATGAGTTAACTAAAGAATGAACCCTATAAAATAAGAATCTAAACTAACATTTTTTAACTTTTAGTATCAAAACTGGGTACCGGTGACTGCATGTATCTTTCCTTTCCATGTAGTGGTGATATAACTTTAAGTCTAATGATTCTTGAAGATCATTTTTAAGCAAGAACACCGCGCTACATGCAACTTCAATTCCCACAGAAGCTAGTGTATTAGATGTTGTTTCTGGAGAAATTCCAACGACATGCCAATCACCAAGATCAACATTTCAGCGCCGAGTCAATCACGAACCAATTAGCATGAACACAAACACAAAGGAAGAAAGCGAGAACAAATGATTTTACGAGATTCGACAACTTGCCTACGTCCTCGGAGAAGAAGGGATAAGATCTTATTCAACTAACAGAGTTATAAGGGTTACAAAGATGATTCAAAAATTCAACTAAAAAAACTATGCACTAGGCCGTAGAAATCTCACAATAAACTAATCCTAAAACTCTAAATACAATTCACCTCTTAAGGTAACAAAACATGGTACAACAGCCCTCAATATATAGACAGAGAACCCACAAAGAAAAGAAAATCAAAACTTCTGAAATCGGATCATAAATAAAGTCAGAATCCAATTAGGAAACTGCCCAGAACTCACAACTGTTGACAGCTCCAATGGGCTTGTCGACACACTGAGCTACCCTAACCCTCGGGTTAGGCGCCGATTGACAGCCTGAGCCACAACTGTCAATAGACTGAACCTCAACTATCAACAACCATTTAATACCTGTCGACAGACTGACAACATCAGCTTCTGTCTTGCCATATTCGAGTATCCACTGTCGATAGCTCCAAGCGCCTATCGGCAGCAGCCTACAACTGCGCCTGTTTCTTCTTTCACTGTGCACATCGTGCATGTCAAGCTTCAAATTTCTCTGCCTTATCCAATAGAGTATAAAAACTGCATCAAGCTTTTATCCTCTAATCTTCACCCTCACAATTCTCCACCTAGGTGAAGATTTCTCAAATCTAAACTGAACACCACGAATTGCCAATTTCAGCTTAGCAACTAGCTGCACTATTACTGTTGCCTACGTACCCTCTGCTCAAGAGATCAAGCAACATGTAGTTCATCCAACGAGCTCCATCGAGCTCAACCAACTAAAATCGATTTTGTAGTGAAGAACCCAAACGACCGAGTCATATGAACCTCTTTATCTCAATCGCCATGGAGAACAACGGTCTTTAACTTAAGCTGATCTAGCTCACCAACATGAGATTCACGCTTCTTCACCCACTTTCGTGGATTCAACTTGCTTTCTTTCGCTGCAAACAAATCAATCTGTTCAGCATCCAAAACAGCTACATGATCTCCACCTGGCGTCACATCGAGTAATTTCCCAACTGATACTGAACCAACTGGAGATAATGGAGTAGCATTAATCTCCACCTACTGCGATACATCTTTGGTCTTCATCCTCTCCAACTACTGAGAGATGTTAGACTTCAACAATGAAGCCTCATCAAATGTGACATATATGCTTAACACGATCTTCTTATTTTCGGAATCTCATAACTTGTAACCTTTCAAATTTCTTTTGACTCTAAAAAAAACAAACTTCTTTGTCTGTGGATCCAGCTTGTTATCTTTGACACTGAAGTAGGCCGGACATCCAAGTGCCCGCAACAAATCATAGTCTTTAGCAGCTCCACCCGACCAAGATCCAGCGGAGTTTTACCTTTTATCGTAATCGACGACAGTCTATTCATAAGATGGCTAGTATACACCAATGCCTAGCCTAAAATGATTTATCTAATGATGCATTAGATAACAAATACCGAACCTTCTCTAACAAGAAATGATCAAGTCTTTATCCACCCCATGTTTTCCAACTTCGAAATGAATACTATTACATAATTCTGGACAAATCACAGAAAACGATCCTTGCACTCTCCAAGATGATCAAATTGGAGCATCTTGAATTCCTGCCATTCTGCTTCTTCATCAACTTCTTCCACTTCACAAATAAATTTAGAACTTCAAATCTTTGTTTAATAGGGTATATCAAACAACACCTAAATAAATAGTCAACAAAGAGATAAAGTACCGATGGCCTTTAAGCTATGCAGTATTGATATGATCCCAAATATCAACATGAATATAATCAAGAACTTTCAAGCGGTGAATAATGGTGTCAAGTTTCACCTTCGTCTTCTTGTTCAGAACACGATGTTCACTAAATTTTAAATTGTACGTCAACGCACCTTTCAATAATCCTTATTTAGCCAATGGTTGCAAAGAATTCAAACCAACATGATCGAGCCTCATCTACCATAACCTGATAGAATTGCCCTCTAAATATTCTGCAGCTGCCAAATTTTCAGTAACTGCACTACCCTTCTAAGTAGTACAAGTTGTTGCGTTGAATACCCTTCACCATCAATGAGCCACTGAACATCTTGAGAACGCCTTTTCTAAGAGTCCCTCTCAGGCCCTGCGCCTCTAAAGCTCCAACTGAGATAAAAATTTTCTTTAACTGAGAAACATATCTCACATCCTTCAACTCTCTTATCATCCCATCAAACAACTTGATGTGAACTGTATATATCCCTTCAATCTGGCATGTGGGTCTATCTCTGAATGACACTAAGCCTCCATCTTGTTTTTCAATACTAGCAAACCATTCTCGATCATATTTTCTATAGAATTTTTTTGATTTTTCTCAGTATTTATTTTTATCTTGTGATTATTTATATTATTATTTGGTATCAGATGCAGATTTTTTGACTCAGACTCAGTTCTAGCCCGAACCAAGATCCGATCCCAATGCACTGCTGGATTTGACCTTTCTGCTAGTCAGATTTGACAGATTTCAGTTACAAACATCATATTTCATATTTTAGATTTTTCATTATTTTTCAAAATTTTCTGAATTATTCTACAAGATCTTCAAAACCAGTATCGTCAATCGATTCTCAAATTTTTAATTTACAAATAGAGCAGAATTTCTAAAAACTGCTATCACATTGTTCCCCAGGATCGTATTTTCTATCTTAACACATTTTTAGATATTTTTTAAATTTATCAAAATTCGACTGAGCTGGTGTTGACCCGTATCACCGATTGATTTCAAAATTTTTAATTTAAAAATGAGATATTTCTTGAATTCAATTTCACCATATACCTCAATATAATATTTTCTATTATAGAGAATTTTTGGGCACTGTTCTGAGTTACTTTACTTTTCAAGTATATGAGGTATTTCTTCTGTTTTTCCCGATGCCAGATTTGACCGAATATTTTCCTTCTCTTCTTTCTTTTATTTTATTTTATTTTCCTTTTTACTTTTCTCTCCTTTTCTTCCTCCTTTTTGTTTTCCTTTTTCCTTTTTCTTTTTTCTATGTTTCTCCTTCACACATTTTCCCTAAAATATCCTCTCCCCTTCACTCTTTCTCTCTCCTCTGCAAACGCAGGGCTCACCTCAGCCCGACATGGACCTCACCCTAGACCCGACTTGAGTGTTGCCCTCCAGCTAGGTGTCATCTCCCTCTCTTTCCCTTTAAAACTCTCTCAATCTCTCTCTCTTTCTCTAATATATATCTCTCTTAATCTTTATTTCTCTCTCTCGCTAATCTCTCTCACAATCTCTCTCTATCTCCTTGACAGAAGGCTAGCCATCACCTCTATCTGGTCGATGACCTGGCCGGTGGTGGCCCCAGCTCCGACCTCCTCTCTCTCCCCTTAACTTTCTTTCCATCTCTTCCAACTCCTACAACATCACCTTTTCTCCTCCTTCACAACCACCACTATCAAACTCATCTCCGTCACATCCACCATCATAACCACCTACAACCACCTCCCTCTCCTTTAATTTCACCATCACCACCACCAAACCAACCACCTCTTCTCCAATTTCCCAAATCCACCACCTCTATCTTCTCTACTATAATCTCACCACCACCATCAAAATCTCTACCTCGTACTCCACCATCACAACCCCATCACCTTCTCCTTCTCCCATGTCCATATTCACCATCTTCTCACCAATCCACCACCACAAACACCGCCACCAAATCACAATCTCCATCACCCACTAAAAACCCTCCTCTCCAACTCCTTCCCCTCTTCTCCCCAGCTTGACCGACGCCACCCCCGACCACTAGCGATCGGCACCACCCCCGGCGTCGCCTGGTCCACGGCCAGGCTATGGGCCCCCCGCCCAGTGCGGGGTCTGCTCACGCAGCCTCTCTCTCTTTTTTCCTATCTCTCATTTAATTCTCTTCCTCTCTCCGTGACTCTTTCTCTCTTCTCTCCTTTATTCTCTCTCTCTCATTTCTCTCTCCTCTTTATATTATATTCTAATATTTTTGAACACGAACACGCATTGATTATTTGGAGTTCTTGGAGTTTGGGTTGCATTCTGTAGATTTAGGCGAGTGTTCTCGCTTTATTGAGTACCCCGCTTCGACGACATTTTTTATATTTCATAATGTATTCTGGGACTGTTAAATTTATGTTGTGGACTATGTATTTGTATTGGTATGAGTATACTTGTATTCTGTGAGCATATGTATTTATATCGGTATGATGTATTTGTATCGGTGTGATGATTACTTGTAATAAAGTAGTTTAATTCCTATATATGTATACTGCTTATGATATCTACTCTATCACTGTGATTGGTCAACCCTTTGTAGTCGTTAGCCTTCAAGCTCAGCCTTCGGGCTTAACCGCTCCGCGGTTTTACTCACCGCTTTCGGGCTTAAACCCCGAGTTTTCTAGTTTCATCGGGAGTTTAGCTACGTTGTATGACTGCGAGCAGAGCATAATTGCCATCCTCGTCAGGCACGGGTTAGCTATATTCCCAGTTAGCACAGTCTTCAGGTTTTAAACACTCTAGGTTCTGCTAGCTACGCCGCGCGGCTACGAACAGAGCGTAACTACCATCCTCGTCAAGCACGGGTTAACTATACCCCGCTTACTTAGCCTTCGGGCTTAACCGCTTGACACTTTTCTTGTTATTTATATATGCATGTGTGGTATTAATATCTTATGCAGGTACTCCGGCATCCGGGCTTAACCGCTCTGCGGTCTGACACTACAATCTCTGAGTTTAACCTCTCTGAGGTTTATTAAAGTCCTCTGCAATTTTATATGCTACGGCTGGTAGGCAAACTCACTGTTCAGCACTTTACTGCTAACTCCGTTCGAGAGTAGTTAAGCCGTGAACGCAACTTCGTCACATGCGATAGCATAGCATTCATACGTTCACTTCGTCTTGTGCGTTTAGCTGTACCGCGAGCGATAATTATGTCGAGTGTGATGGCGTCTAATGTTATAAGTTAGTTTTGCTCCAGCTTTGCTTAGCTCCGATTGGATGTTCGCTTGCTTGATAGTATAACTAATTATTTTAATTCTGCTTTTGAAGAGTTTGAAAATTTTACTTATACTACTTTTCAAAAACTATATTGCTTTTCGGTATTTGTATTGATCTCTTGTATCAATATCGTTTTCCGTATTCAGTTATGTGACAGTTAATATTTATTTTGCTATCACTTGACATGCTTCACTTGATATGCTAACACTTGTATGTTATCACTCGGCTTATGATTATCATATTATGGGAATGTAATAATTGATATCCTGATATACACCAGTACTCCTGATACTCCTGACATGCTCCTACTCATTCTGTATACTGATAATTACTTAATAAACTATAAAAAAGACAACTTAAATCAGGTAAGGGAAAAACTGATGGACTTTAATTTGTGATCACGTTACAATAGTTTAGGTATATTGTGCAACTAAAAAACTTTAGTTCTACCGAGAACCTCCAGGTGTTCCGAGGGGTGCACTAGCACCCCACTATATATATATATATATATATATATATATATATATATATATATATATATATATATATATATATATATATATATATACACACCTCTTCCCAGGGCATACAACATGACCCTCCCCCTTCACTTCGCGATGAGTTTCAGCTTAGCAACCGAAACACCCTCAACCATAGTCCCGGGTAGGCACGGAACTATTGTAAATATAAGTCATTGGTCTCATCATCAGTTTCCAAAATCAAATCTCGACTTACTCATATATGGATGTATGTGTGTTGAATCGTACGCCAGGACACATACTTAGATATATGGGTCAGATGAGTAATAATAATAAAATGCTAATTAATGGTTTGTTGTGTCATTTTGCAATTCGGGTTGTATACACTTAGATTACGACAAATTAGGCATAAGGTATAAATATGAGGTATTCCTTATTTGGATTATTTCTCCGATGTACTAGTCTCATGAAGTTGAAAATTGAGCTTGTTCAACTGGTATTGCCCGCATTTGGTTTTATTGATTTTTATTGATTTTATGTTGTTTTCTTAGTTTAGGAGACAACTTGAGTTGTGTGAACTCAGGTTATGGTGACATGAAATATATATAGAGAGAGGAATCTGTACTTTAACCGCCAACTGAGAGAGACTCTCTCTCAGCTGGCGCAAACGTGGCTGGATTTCAACTACATTTTTGGTACTGGTATCATGGTCGCAGTTTTATATGAGGACTATGATTAAGTCGCAGTATTTTTATGAGAACTGCTGCCATGGTCGCTGTCTTTTTGAGAACTGCGACCAAGGTCATAGTCCTAATTACACTGAAAATATATCATTTTTAAGGACAGCGGTCATGTTACAGTGAACTGCGATCATGTTGCAGCAAGTTTGCGAGCATATTGAAGTGACAGCTGAAATCTCTCTCAGCTGGCAGCTGAGGTACATTTTTCTCATATATATATATATATATATATATATATATATATTATATATATATATATTATATATATATATATGAGGATTTTCTTGTTTAGATTATTCCTTGACTTACTAATCTCACATATTTATAATTTGAGCTTGTACAACTAGTTTGTCATATTTACTTTACTTGATGCCTCTTTGCCTGCGTGTGTATACCTGTGCTCACGACACAATTTCTAATACATGTTTTTTTATTCGGATTTATTGATACACGTGTACTTATCTATGTACACCATTTAGCACTCGTCTTATCACTCGTTGGGCAGCTTTTTGACTCTCCTGAACCTGCATGTCCAGAGCCTGTAGGTTACACTGTGATGGACTTCCTGTTGATCATAGTTGCGCAACCTATAGCATAGTGGATCAGCAGTAGACTGTTAGAGATCCTTTTCTTCCAGGCTCCCTGCTCGGTTCTTGAGTTTTCTTTTATAACTCGTGAGCACCTTTTGTACTATTCATACTTGTACATCTCTTTATAATTTATATTTTGGCCTATCGGTGATGTAATATTCTTATAATATTGTGTCACATCATGTGATGTGACAACTTTGTAATTGTACTCTTTATGTTGGAATGTATAACGCACAACGTACTTTGTACTATGATTTCTTTCTGTACTGATGC